>CM035439.1:95751566-95976566 GCA_020310875.1 Ceratopteris richardii
TCGCGTCAACAAGTGCATCATGTAAATGTGTATAAAAAATGGGATGATCTGCATCATCACATGAAACCTACAAAGGCTGAGAAGTTACCTCATTATGACAAGCACTAGACTATCCACCTGTAAAAAGAGGCAGCAAAGTATCATACATGTCTTTGGAGCTAACAGATGTCTCCTTCGTACATGAAAGCAATGGCTGAATAGAATCTTCCACAAAAACATCACGGCTAACTAGAATGCGTTTAGTCTCTGGATGATACAGACGATAGCATTTACTTTTAGAACTGTACCCAACAAAAATACATTTTACTACTTTATCATCCAATTTTCTACAATATTGTTCAGGCACTAATGCATATGCCAAATAACCAAAAACACATAGATGAGTAATAGATAGCTTGCGATCATGCCAAGCCTCATATGGAGTGCTTTAGTGGGACACCTGTTAAGTACATATGTTGCACACATGACAGCCTCAAGTGAGAAACTATGTGGTAAAGCCTGACTCTTGACCATACACCTTGCCATCTCCATAAGTGACCTACTCTTTCGTTTAGCAAATCCATTTTATTGAGGTGTATACGGCACTGTACACTGGTGTTTTATCCTACGTTCAGCCAGAAATGCATTAAAATCAAAAGACATATATTCCCTGCCTTGATTAGAATGGAGGGTGCTCATTTTACATGCTGACAGGTTTTCAGCCAAAACCAAAAATTGCTTGAAGCACATGAACACTTTGGACTTTGCCTTCAATGGATATACCGATGCATGCATGGAAAAATCATCGATGAAAGTCACAAAGTAAAGATAATTTCCAAAAGAAAGTATTTGCATAGGACCACAAACATCATTATGTACAAGCTATAATTTCTGAGTAGTCCGAATTGAACCATCTTTTGGAAAGAAGGGACGCTGCATTTTTCCCAAAATACAACCTTCACAAACATGTTTTTCGGGTGCCTCAAGTTTGGGAAAAGAGCACACCATTTCAGATATCTGCAGGAGTAGCAAACTAGCAAAATTGAGATGATCAAAGTGTGCATGCAAAAACTTTGCATGTGACATAGCCTGAGAATCATGTACTGCACCTGCCAAATCATTTACAAATCTTTCATAGTCTATGAGCTTATACAACCCACGACATAAAATGCTAGAAGCAATAATCACATTGCCATTTGTCAAATGATGAACTGTACATTTGTCATCAACAAATTTCACAACCAACCCGATCTTGTCTAATGCAAAAACTGATAACATATTTTTCTTGATCCCTGGCACAAACAAAGCATATGACAAAGTGAAAGAACTACCATGATCTTAACAACTCCCATAACAGGATGAGAGGAGTTGTTGGTGCATGTAACAATATTTCTTGCAGGGGAAGGCTTGAGTGAAGAGAAGAAACTGCTCTGTGAGGTAATATGTTTAGTCGCCTCACTATCAAAGTACCAAACATCTAAGTATATTGCAAATATGCACTGCTCATGAGAAGATATGTCGAAACTGCAAACAATAGTAAACGACCATTCTTCTTCCTGCACAAGATTAGCAGACTCTATTTTTGGTGTAGAGGCTTTTGCAACAACCATTCCAACCTCTTTCTTGTTTGCCTCTTTAGCAACCAGTTTTGGACAGTTCTTTATGATATGATTATTTCCTTTATAGTACGTGCAAAATAATTTCTACTTTTTTTATTTCTTTTCATCTTTGTCTTCCCTCTTCGATTGTGCAGAATTAGCAGATTTCTGCTTACTAATTGAAGAGCTCCATTTTCCTTTGCCCTTTTGACTAGCCAGGAAAGCTTGATCTGCAATACGCATAAGGGACCTATTCTTCCTAGACTGATCTTCTTGCAATAGAACAAAGACTAACTCCTCAAATGACAAGGCATTTGGATTGCCTTTCATCATCAACCGAAGAGTAGAAGTAAAACTCTGATATGAATAAGGAAGATCATTCAGAACGATCTGCACAAGTGAGCTATCTGGTATAACCTCATTTGCAGAAATCAACTATTCCTTCAAGTCTTTGATCTTTGTTAGAAAATTGTCCATAGAATCACCTTCATTCATGTGCTCACTCTCCAACTATTTTCGGAGGTAAGCAACACGAGCCTCATTCCTAGCTTGGTAAAATGTGATAAGTGTATCCTAAGCATCCTTAGCTGTTCTGCAAGAGCGAATGTGAGGAATGATGGCACGTGTGGTAGACAAAGCTATCAATGCATGTGCCTGAGCATCTCTTCCATCCCAATGAATCTGCTCTCTAGTAGGTGCAGTAGAAACCGCAGTACGAATAGGAATATGCAGAATATCATCATCTTTGACACCTTCTACATAAGCGTCAGTACCTGTAATTGTAACAGTTGCAAGTGTGATAGGATGTTTTTCAACACCCTGCACAATGTTCCACAGTCCATTTGCAAGCAATACATGAATCATCATATAAGCCCACAACGGGTAGTTGGTACCATCCAACTTATCCCCAACAACCAACATACGAAATACATCACTGCTTTCAGGCATGGCTGGTGACTAAAATACCTTGATGCAAAAAATTAACTGTATCTCAAAAAGTTGAACGGAACTGCCTAGATGAGTTTTGCTAAACTTGTAGCAGACTTTGAGACCTTATATTAGTGAACCAAAATAGGTATATACATTTGGCACAAAAAGACAAAATAGCCTGCACATGCACTGCGATAGTGCGTTGGGAGGTCAAAACGAGCTCGGATCGAGATTTCGGCACCACAGAGTGAAGCAGTTTTGATATCTAAAATAGTCTGAGTATGCTTACCAAAATTCGTGCGATTTTGAGACTACAATCGAAGAGGTGTAGATGATGCCCTCGATGAAGCGGAAACTTGCTCTAATACCAATTGTTGGAGTTAGATGTCTATGGAAGCACGCGAACAACACAAGGAAGAAGAAGAAGCTTGGAGCACAACACACAGTATTGAATGTATTACTAGAGAATGTACAAAGATAAGTAGCCCATTAGGGTACTAGGCGTATATACAAGCTGGAAAAAAAAACCTCCTAAAGAGGGAAAAAAGTGCTCGACAGTCCTAGAGTGTTCACAGACATCACTACCTGAATATATCAACATATCTTCCTAGTTGCATACTCAGTAATATAAGTTTAAACCTAATTTCCAAGCTGGATGAGGTCTATGTATGATCGTTGATGGTAATGGATGATTTATGAGCCTAGCCATGAGGTTAAGGTAGGGCATAAACTTATGGGCTATTGTTTTTCTATTCATTCAAGGCAAAAACAAAGTCCTTGTGGTGCCATGCGACTTCCCCTTAGAACCTTAGTTTGACAGTGTAGAGAGGGATGTGCTACCTTCTATGGGGCTCAAGGGCCTATCCCCTTGGCCTATAGGGCCAAGATGATAGGACTTTCGGTCATGCAGATATATTGGATATTATTATTTTTTGTTTATCTCTTTTGAGTACATTTATATATATCGACTCCCATTGTAAATAAGCATGGCCTATGCAAAACTCTATAGGCAATCACGCACTAGTAAGCCCTTTATCTAGAGTTTGTTTAGATCACTGTGTAAGCTCCATATTGGGAGCACACAAGTGGAAAACACCACCTTTGTAGCTACATTGCTCTTGGCCATTTGAGAATTTGATTTCTCTATCTCTTAGTGTGGATCTCTCTTTGTCAATGTTTTTTCTCAACTCTATGTATTGGTATGTTCTGTTCTATTATTTCTTGTATAGTATCAAAACTCAAGAGGCTTTGAGTGACATAGAAGATGGGATGCATAGGTTTTAATGACAAAGGAGTGAAGATGTCAAGGGATATGCCATCATCTACAACTAGGAATCAAGGTGGTTCATCAATAGGAGTAGGTGAGCACAAGGAGCAACAATGATGCCAATCATGCTGGCATTGTAGATACAATCACTTACCTTCATGGAAGCTAATCTTGTGGTATGAACTGAACCCAGTAGAAGTTTAAAATCACTTCTATCCTTGGTTCATATGAGCATTTGGGGACTATTCTTGGGTTTGATCATGAACCCCAAGAAACATCTTACCCAGATAATCTTGGTCGAGCATTGCTTTGGATGTTGAGCTTCTGCATGCTTGGAAATGTAGAAATGAAGATACACTTTGTGCTCTAGTTACAAGGACTACTGATAGTATTCTGACTGTGATTCCACATACTACCAAGGCTTGTGAAGCATGGAACATGTTGAGAAATCAATATGAAACTTGTAATCAGATAGATTCAAAACTTGGAGATTTAGCTCACAGTAAGAAGGTTTGCTAATGGGGAGATCGTAGAGGTGCCCATCACTCGCATAAAGAATCTATGGGATCAAATGGTAAAAATTCTAGTGAGAAGTTATCTTGGTGTTGTCTTCGGACCTGTCCACCAAAGTTTGATGGTTTGATAATTGCTTTTAATATTTAGATCAGACTCTAACTTTTGAAGTATTCAGTGCCTTACTCACGGAGAAGGAGCTACGACTCAAGGCGATGAATGACAAAAACAAAGTATTTGCTCCATTCACAACAAATGCCAAAGGAGGCAAAGCAAATTCTTCAAAAGATGGAGACAAAAGGAAGAACGACAAAAAGAAGTTCAAGGGGGAATGCTGCCACTGCAAGAAGGCCACAAAGTTCATGATTGTCGCATCAAGTAGGCAGAAGAGAAGAATGATTCTTTAAAAGGTAGCAAAGGCAAGGAGTCATCCAACACTAAAAAAACAAAGCTTGAGTTATTTATTATGATAGAGAAGGTATGTTCCTAGGGTAAACATTCAAGAAAAGATGACTTGTGCATGTTGGACAATGGTACCTCTTGTAATATGATGATGAGAAAAGACCTTTACAATTATTTATAGCCTCCAAAGGAACCCACCATTGTAAATGCAACAAATAATGCAAGATGTCTTGTAGAGCGGAAATGTACTTTGATGAATTCTAAATGGGGATATTAGAAAGCTTTCAAATGTGTTGTATGTATCACAAATGAAACAAAATATTGATCAAGGTCATGAAGTATCTTTCAACAAGACATGGGCTAAGATTATATATATTAACAATAACATTGTCAGAATTGGCATAAGGAGGAACAACCTATATGAGTTGTTTATTCTTACAACCACTACAAGCGTGGGCATGAGTAAGCTATGGCATGAGAGATTCAGCCATACTAGATACCCCATACTAGAGGAGATGCATTACAAGGGTATCATTGCACACCCACTATCGATTGCACATATCAAGGAAGCACATGAAGCTTGCATGATGGGCAATCAATAGAGGAAGGCATTTCCACAAGAAAGCAAGAAAAAACCAAGCCATTCGCTAGAAATGGTGCATGCTGAATTGTGCGAAAAGATGCCTACACATGCCTCGGGCAGATCTTCCTACATGTTACTCATCAATGGCTATAGCAGGAAGATGTGGGTGTACTTCCTTTGCAATAGGCTAAAGCTTTTGGTAAGTTAAAAGAATGACTTTAGCTCATTGAAACTAAAAAATGAAGAAGAAGAAATTCACAATAGATGGTGATGGTGAGTTTACATCAACATGGTTCGAAAATTTATGTAAGAGTAAAAGAATTAAACATCAACTTGTAGTGACACATAGGCCTCAACAAAACATCATTGCAGAGCATCAAAATCAGACCATCATGGAGATGGAAAGGTATATATTGAAGGGAAAAGATTTTCCAAATCAATTTTGGATAGAGGTTGTCAAAACTATTGTCTACACCTTCAATCAAAGGTACACCAAGACACTTGATGGAAAAACTCCACAAGAGGCGTACACTTCAAGCCATCTATTTCCCATTTCAAAGTACCTAGAAGTGAATGTTATGTGCATGTTCTAGATAGGGAGAGAAAAAGAACCAAAACAATCAAATATATCTTATTAGGGTATAGTGAGGATAATAAGGCTTATAAGCTTTATGAATCTGAGGCTAACAAGATCATGGTGAGTCACGATGTGGTTTTTTAGGAGAAAAAGCCACTTGCAATGGAGGAGGAAAAGAGTGCTTCCACTTTATCATCAGGTGAATGGGCAATCCACTATGAACCTGAATCAATAGCTATCCCCTCTACACAAGAGAAGGAAGCGTCATCTTCAAATGATAGAGTCTAAAAGACACCAACTGATCGTCACCAGATGTTGGGTGATATAGCTATATGATTCTACAAACCCCATCCCATAGTCACTAGAATCGGTTATAGAAGTACGAAGGCGATCATAGAGAATAGAGGAGTAGAGACATGCAAGCACCCATATTGTAAATACAACCCTGTTGGATAAGCTCATTCAAAAACAAGCAAACTAAGCAAAAAGTGTGGAAGAGGCACTTCATGATCCCAATTGGAGCATTGGCATGCAAACATAATACAAAAATGTCATGAAGAATGGAACTTGAGGGAGCTTCAAAAAATATGCTTTTGATGCTAACTTCTATGTTCTAAAGAGAGGAGGGAGACAATTGTGATTGTACTCTATGTAATGACCTAGTGATTACAAAAAATGATGATTGTTTTCTTCAATGTCCGGAGTTTGAAATTTCAAACGATAGACTTAGGCTTAATGCATTATTTGTTAGGCCTTGAAATTTGACAAGAACCAGGGAAGATTTTCATCCCTCAATATAAGTATGTGAGATAGATTTTGAAGGCATTCAACATGAAGGATTGCAAGGAGATTTCTACACTTGTGGAGGTAGAAAAACATTATCTATTGAAGATATTTAATCTCCAATGGATATTGGAATATGCAGGAAATTCATTGCAAGTCTCATCTATTTGTGCAATAGTAGACCATATATCTCCTATGCTATTGGAGTAGTAAGCATATTCTCTAACAAGCCTTACCAAACTCATTGAAAGGCAAGTATGCAGATACTTAGGTTGTAAAAAGGTAGTTATGCAAGAGAACATATGAGCACTAGCATAGAAGATAATAGATATAGTAGAAATTTAGAAAATTATTACTAACAACAAGTACAAAGATGATGGCATTGTATACCCATGTGTTCTCAAGGTAGAGCTTAAGTGGTGATCTAGACAACTCTAGATAGAGAGTTACAAGGTAGAGGTATGCGAACTCAATTCGATATCTAGGATATTGCTGAGGTCATGTATATATAAGCTAATGGAGGGATGTGGCCTTCTGTGGATGGCTATACATGGATGGTAGAACATGGGGGGCCACCACTTGTGTAATCCCCATATGTGGCTTAGGACGGTTCAACTGGCCTAACAAATATGAATGATATTTTACTTTAATAGGGAATATTCCATGGAATATTCCCTTTACTATCCCATTGAGGATGCTACCCCCGAACCTCCACTAGGAGGGCCGCTGGCCCCTTGGGACCCCCCATCTTGAGGGCCCATTGGCCTCATTGGACCCCCTGGTCGGGCTCCTCCTTGCTACCCTGGAGCCCACAATTCGAGACCCTGATAACTCCCTTTCATTGCAATACCTTACATGGTCCAATTTGACCTTCATCCAATATGCAAGTTGGGATTCCCATCAATTGGGTAATGCATACTTGGCTTCTCCTCATAGTGGGGGACCTTAAAAAATGTGCATTAGTACATATAATCATTAGGGGTATATATTGGTCATATACTAAGATACGTATGTGGAAGGAACCATTGATTATGGTATTATCTATGGTGAAGGATCATCTCTGGTTGGATATTGTGATTCAAATTGGATAGAGGATACTGATACAAAAAAACCACTTTTTGGATATTGCTTTTCTTTAGAATTTGGGATTTTCACTTGGATCAATAAGAAGTAATCAATTGTAGCATTATCTTCTATTGAATCTCAGTAAAAAGCAGCATATGTTGTAGCATGTGAAGTAGCATATTTGAGAAGGATCCTATGGCACATAAGACTAGAAGGACAAGGGGATACATAACTAAAGTGTGATAATCAAAGTTGCATGGAGATCACCAACAATCCTATTTGCCATGCATGTACTAAGCACATAGAAATTAAGTATCACTATGTGTGCAAGTTGATTAAGGATGGGGTCATGGAGATAAGCTATTACCCAATTGAAGAAAATGGAGTAGACATCTTCACCAACGCTCTTGGGAGACGAAAACTTCATTGAGACTTTCCAAAACTTCCTATTGGACCAAGGAGATAGTTCACTGCAAGGTGGACAGTAAGGGGGGGGGTGTTAGATATACTCAATATGTTAGAGTATGATCAATGTCTACCCCTCATGATTGTATGCACATTTTGTAAGGCCCCCTTTATGAGGAGAAGCCAAGCGTGCATTACCCAATTGATGGGAATCCCAACTTGAATGTTGGATGAAGGTCATATTGGACCATGTAAGATATTATAAGGAAAGGGAGTTACCAGGGTCCCCAATTGTGGGGTTCGGGGCAGCGGTGAGCAGCCCCGGCTGGGGGGTCCAAGGGGGCCAGCGGGCCCCCTGGCTGGGGGGTCCCAGGGGGCCAGCGGGCCCCCTGGTGGGGGTCCGGGGGCAGCGCCCCCGGCGCGACGGTAAAGGGAATATTCCATGGAATATTCCCTGTCGGAGTCAGAAATCATTTATATTTGTTAGGTCGGTTCAACCAGTCTAAGCCGTGTATGGCAATTACGCGGGCGGTGGCCGCCCACGCTCTACCGCCCATGTATAGCCGTCCATGGCAGGCCACCCATGATCCTATATATACATGACTTCTGCACTACCTAAGACATTGAGTTGAGCCAGCATACCTCTACCTTGTATCTCCCTATCTAGAGTTGTCTAGATCACCATTTAAGCTCTACCTTGAGAGCGCACGGGTGGACAATGCCATCATCTTTGTACTTGCTGCTAGTAGAAAATTGTTGAGATTCTCCTATATCTGTTATCTTCTCTGCTATTGCTCCTGTGTTATATTGCGTAACTATTGTCTTACACAATATTCCACCCTCAAGTGGCCACAAATGATCCATGGTGCTCTAAGTTGTAAGGCCTTTGTTATGAGGAGAAGGTAATGTGAGAACCTAGACATTTGTGGAACCCTAACTTCTAAGTTAGATAAGCTCGATGTGTGAACATTGATGGTAATGGATGATCTTTGTGAGCCTAACCATGAATCTAGGTAGGGCATAAACTTTTGGATCATTGCATTGCCATTGAAGGAAAAAATAGAAGTTCTTCTAGTATCACACATTTTCCCCTTGGAACCTTAATGTGTGGAGTGCAGAGAGAGGGGGGGGGGGGGGGGCTTGCACCCTTCTTGGGGCTCCAAGGGGCTTATCCCCTCACCTTGGAAGGTCGAGATGGTAGGACTTCTCGTCATGAACATATTGTTAGATATTATATTTTTGGAATTATTTTGTCTCTCTTGACTACGCTTATCTATACCGACACCCATTGTAAAAGCTATATAATTATGGTATATGTGAAGCTTTAAACACCATTGCTCACTAGTAAGCACTTCATCTCAAGTAACTCTAGATTGGCATATAACCTCCATATTAGGAGCACATGGGCAAAAAATACCATCTTTGATGCAACAGTCTTGACAATTTGAGTTCTCTATCTCTTAGTTTGCATCTCCCGCTGTCTATAATTTTTATCAACTCTGTGTATTGGTCTATTGTACTATGCTATTATTTCTTATAATGGTATAGATGCACAAGAACATTCTTTGCTTGGTTTTTCTTTTAAGCATTCAATTATTTCTCATATTCACTCTCGCAAAACAACTAAAGATGTTTTGGATACTTTTATCATTGTATATGCTTAGCTTCAAAACCAATTAGAGAGTGAGCACATGAATAATTGTATTTTCTATAAAATTTTCATACAAAGATCAAATATTTGGAAGTTTAATTAAGTATTACAAATGAAATGCTTTTAAAAAATTCACTTGCAAAACCATTTTTAATGTGTTGGTTGACTTTTATTAGAGTTTTTTTGGATACCTTGAAAGATCATGAATCTCAATCCAAATGCCTTTTCATTAGGATAGTGAGATGGTTTTTTACTACAAGAGGATCAATCTAGGAAAAATAAGTTCATTATGTGTATTGCAAATCAAGATTTTATTGTTAATGAGTAGAGTAAGATGGCTCTAAAGAAATCGTTTTTCAAGTACTTGAAGGCTAACAATAATGTTCTTATGACTTATCCTCACAAAGAAGAAAGAGATTCAAATGGATGTTGAAAATGCCTCTAATTCTAAGATAATATATTGTGCTTGTGGAATATGAGGGATGATCATTTAATATATTTGGTACACGATTTTAATAGAACTAAATATATTATCGAGTGGAATTTTCTTTCCCTTATGTTATCCTACCCCTAATGGGAAAACTAGTATATATGAAAAAGATTATCTTATCTCATTATGGAATTTTGAAACATTATCCTTCTAAATACTAATGATAGTATATGCACATTATCAAATGCTTACTTTGTTTTAGAAATCAGTGAGAATCTATTATGAGTTTCAACACTAACCAAGATTGGTAGGTGTAGAGCCCATTATATTTTTGACGATGATAAGATAATTGAATGTGATATGTTATTCATGGGATATACAATCTCACAAGTTGCACAAGGTTAATGGATTGATTTTTTGAATGTAGTTAGACTTACAAACCTTTTCACATGCAAAAACTTAGCATTCATGTTTTGGCCATGTGGATCTTTCTAGTTTTCTATGCTTGTACAAATCTAATATTTTCTTTTTGCTTAAGCGCTCTTCAATTTGATTGGGTTGGGGGAGGTGTACATGTATTTTAATTCCAAATCATTTTTATATGAGTGTGGGATAATAGAAACTGTACAATGCCATATACACCACAATAACTTGGTGTTGTTGAGAGGAAAAGAGGTCTCCTAGGAAATCAAAAGATTTATTGCCAAGAATCAAGCAATGTCTATATTTTCTAGATTCATTCCATGATGCATGTCGCATATTACTTAATAGGTCACTTAAGCAATGTCTATATTTTCTAGATTCATTCCATGATGCATGCCACTTAAGCAATACAATTTATCACTCACTTTGAGTTTGGAGTTGACACAAGACATCTATTGTACGTTTGCATGTTTTTGGTTGATGGCTTGTGCAACCAGTTGCTACAAAACAATGCAGGAAAATCGATAATAAGATTGTGAAAAATATATATTGTTTTGGGTATATTTATGAAAGTAAAATATATAATTTGTCTCACCCAAAAACCAAAACATATTTTGGTCAAGATTTAGTTCTTGTGGAGGATGTGATTGAGGCTCTTGTTTTATGCATTCAACTGAAAGGGTGTTTATGAAACATGGGTATTTCTTTTCATGAATGGGAAATCAAGTGCACTCCCATTGATGGAATTTGTTAGCCTCATTAGGTTTTCAATAAGGATACATGTCACTCGACTTTTCATGAAAATGTAGACAATGAATTTTTTTATAATAGGGTAGAAATTGCTAAAGGAAATACAAAAAGGGGGTTGATGCAAACTTGAGAAAGTAAGTAATATGCACCTTTGATTTAGCCTAATCATTCAAGATTTGATGGTGCTTCTTTCATCGTAGAGTGCTATGCAATGGCCATTTATGCCATTTGTGATGAAAATGAGTCTTTATTTTTTCTTAGAAAGCATAATATTAGAATTTTTTTTATGGCTTCAATGCAATCAAAAGCTGATGCTATTATAAGCAATGTGACTTTTCTGTACGTTCTTTCTTCTTTGCAAGAATGCCATTGACATATATATGTTTAAATGCAATATTAATGATAAAATTGTTCGGTATAAGGGTAAAATTTTATTCAAATCTTATGCTCAAGACAAGTTTATTGGTTTTCATGTGATCTTTGCTCTATATGTGGTATGATAACCATTCGTAGTGCATGCAGTGGCCAAAGCAAACATAAAATGTACATCAATACTAATATGTATTTAAATGAAGAAGTTTATGTATTTTTAGCTCCATGGTTTATGCAAAAAGGCTAGAAATTAATACATGTAGGTTAATGAAGGCATTGAATGGATTGAAGAAAGAACCATGCACGTGTAATTACTAGCGTATGGATTCTTGAGTAGTCCAAATAAAATTTCATGTATCTAGAACGTTCATATGATGTGATTCTTATTATTACTATAATTTGGTAGTGAAGTATCTAAATTGATAAGAGATTCCTAGGGAACATTTTTCTATTTGTAGGAGGTTATTTCTCCTATCTTGCATATAAAATTTGAACCCTAATTTGATATATTTTTTGTACATTAATGACTATTCCTTCTCCATCTATGCAAGAGAAACTTAGATGGGATGGAAATACTGCTTAAGATAATGCGTTGATTGATCTTTTTTGAAGAAATATATTGTTCCACACATCCAATCATGCAATACTGCAAGACAAGCTTCAGATACTCTTGCTTCTTTGTATGTAGTGCATAGTTCCACACATCCAATCATGCACTACTTCAAGACAAGCTTCATAAACTCTTGCTTCTTTGTATGTAGTGCATATGAGTATGAGACACAAGTTGCTTACTTAATAAAGCAACTTGAAGATGTATGTATGTCTGAAAATGAGTCAGTGGATATATATATTACACACACAAAGATTTTGAAAGAGCAATTGGAAAACATTGATGAAATCGTTCTTGACTTATCATACATTTCTACATTACTCAAAGGATTGTCTGGATCTTTTCAAAGATTTGCTACTACACTTCATTTGGTTGCAAAAGGAAATCCAAGTATATAGGATATAGATGATGTTATGTCTCTTGTTGTACAAGAAGAGCCATCAAAAGTGAATAGGAGTGGTCTACTTGAGGGAATGCAAGCACTTGCTATTACACAAAAGGATAAAAGCAAGTATGGTTCAACTTTGGGTTCATCAAAACCAAAGCCTCACTCTTTCTCTTCCACCTCTTAAACTCTTGATGGTGATATGCAAGAGAAAAAGAGATGCAAGTATTGTTGAAAGGTTGGACATACCATTGATGAATGTAGAAAGCTTGCCAAATGTAATGAAAAGAAAAAAGAATCTGGCATGTCTATTATTAAGAATACATCTTATGCAAAGAATGATGAAGATAATAATGTGGCTCAAGATGTTTGGGAATGTATTGTGACATGTCATTATGATTCATCATCACATTCCCATGTATGATTGTGAATGAGCTTGATTTAGATTGTTTTTTTGATAGTGATGTTTCAAAGAATATCACTTCATGCAAAAGATTTTTTGCATCTTTGAAAGATGCACCCAAGGGAGCACATGTATGTGAAAACAATGCTTCTTTTCCTATTATTGGAGTTGGATAATTTAACTTACGGCTACAAAAGAAGGTGTTATTACTCTCAATAATGCATTGTGTGTACCACGTATGAAGGGAAACTTGATTTGAATTCTTACTATCGTTAGTGTGGAACTTCATGTACACTTTGTTGATAACAAATATATGGTTGATAATTTCAACAATAGTTATGTCATTGTGATGTTTGGGACATTGTGCAATGATCTGTATCACTTGGATACATATAAGAGAGTTGCCTCAAATGCCTATCTTATTCATATGTCTTCTATGGAGTTATGACATGCTCATTTTGGTCATTTGAAATTCAATAATTTTCTTTGCTTGCAAAAGAAGGATATGCTCATTGGTTTCCAACACTTGTCCATTGAAAAGCATGCATGCGAAGGTTCTATACATGGAAAAAGATGCATTGTGCTTCTTTTTCCAAAGGGTGCTACACATGCTACATGGAAATTATAACTTGTTCATAGTGATGTATGTGGTCCCCTCAAAACTTGGCATGCATGTATACTTTACTACCTCCATTGATGATGCAATATGCCATCTTATGGAAGTAAAGAATGGGGTATTCTCTTGCTTTAAGTTATTTTTAGCTATGGATGAAATTTTTTTGCGATAAGCTTTTGACTCTTTGCATGGATCATTGTGGTGATTACATGTCACATAAATTTAATTCTTTTCTTTGTGAAAGAGAAGTGCAAGAATAGAACACTTCTTGAAACGGCTTGATGTATGATTAAAGGAAAAGCCATAAAGAGTTCACTTTTACTGTGCAAAATTTCATAGGTTTACTCCTCTATTCAAGAGAGCAATCCAATTTTTGTTGGACTCTGGTAGTGAATTGTTTGGTCCTTGGAAGGGCACATCAATCTTCTATTGCAATTCGGAGTGAATATACTCCATCTATGGTATCACAGTTCAACATTAAGCATAGAGGACATCAAGAAGAGGCATTGAAGTTGCTTTAGATCCAAGGATTGAAGTAAAGTCCAGGAAGATGTGAAGAAGCATTTGAGGCAAGGGGGAGCTCCTATCATCACCAAAGGTTCAAGTCAAGTGGGGGCTCTTGTGGGAAGGTAACATATCATTCTTTCTCAAATCTATCAAAATCTTATATAATCACATACAGAATGCAAGACTATTGTACTTAGATTGAGAAGCTTGAAAATAGTAATCACCAACCTTGTAAGTTTGGAATCTCTAAGTTCCTCATGGGAAAAGGCCTATGGGGGTTGGTTAGTGGTACTGAGGTGAAGTCATACATAAATCCACATACACCTACTGAAAATCAAAGGATATCCATTAGGAAGTGAAGAGAAAGGGATGTGAGAGTGATCTTGATTCTATTTCAACACATAAATAACTCCATGATAAGTCATATCCAAGACCTAGATACATATAAGAAAGTTTTGGAGTGTTTCGAAAGGTTGTAATCTACCTTTACAAAGGCTACGAACATTTAGCTCAAGAATGAGCCGAAACATCTTAGGAAGTCATCAAATAAGAGCATTAGTGACCATACTCAAAGTAAAAGAGATTTTTGATGCACTTGGTTCAATAGGATGTGTCATAGATGATGATGACCTAGTTTATCACACAATGGGCTTAGGGAGGGTGATAAATGGAAGGCATTCACAATCTTTGTGTATGTACGAGATTCATTAATTGATTTTGAGCAACTCACTTCTCTTATGGTGACTGAGGAGGTCACCATGGAGGCAAAGTCAAAGGCCAGCCAAGATCAACTCTTTTGTGCAGACAAAGGAGGAAGAGGCCATGGCAATAGAGGTGCTTCAAGATAAAGAGGTAGAAACAACTACCAACAAGGCATCCAAAGATATCAAAAGAGTCAATCAAGCCAAGTTTAAGGTTAATCATCAAGAGGAAGAGGAAGAGGAGGAAGGGGGAGAGGTAGAGGAGAAATATATGGAGGAGGCTACTCCAACTCAAATGGATTCTTCAATTGTGGGAAGCAAGGACATTATGGCAAAGATTGTGGCAAAAGGCAAGGTGGGAACAATTACAAAGGACAAGGTAATTATGCTAATTCCTTAAGAAATTTAGAACTGAGCATTTGTTATCCATGAATCATAGTAGTGAAGGTCAAGCACATGATGAGGTGTGGTATATAGATAGTGGTTGTAGTAACCACATGTCAGGCAGAGAGGAGTATTTTAACAATCTTGAAGGACCCAAGAAAAGAGGCTTTGTGGAGACAAGAGACAACATAGAGCATGAGATACAACAAATGGGAGATATGAAGCTTGAAGGCCACCACAAAGCAAGAGGACTATCTAAAGTAATTGCATGTTCCTACAAAATGCAGTGTTCCTCCTTTCCAAAAGATTGTTCAGTTCGAGATACTGAGAAATTGCAGCTTGTGCACAATGATGTTTGTGGTCCTATGCATACACCCTCTTTTGGAAACTATCTTTACTTTGTGACTTTCATCGATGATTTTTCCAAGCATGCATGGTTATATCCATTGAAAGCAAAGTCCAAAGTGTTTATGTGCTTCAAAAAGTTTTTGGTTTTTGTTGAAAATTTATCAGCATGTAAAAAGGGCACCCTCTGTTCTGATCGAGAGGGGGAATATATGTCCTCTGACTTTAATGCATTTTTAGTTGAGCATGGGATAAAACATCAGTGTACAGTGTCGTATACATTTCAACAGAATGGAGTTGCTAAAAGGAAGAACAAGTCACTCATGGAGATGGCGAGATGTATGATCAAGAGTCAGGCTTTACCACATAGTTTTTGGCTTGAGGCTATTATGTGTGGAGCATATGTACTTAACACATGTCCCACTAAAGCACTGCAGTCTATCACTCCATATGAGCCTTGGCATGATCGCAAGTTATCTGTTGCTCATCTACGTGTTTTTGGTTGTTTGACATATGCATTAATGCTTGAACAACAACATAGACAATTGGATGATACAATAGTGAAATGTATTTTTGTTGTCTTTTTATAGGTGGACAATCTAGTGTTGGTCCCAATGAGGCAATTTCTCAACCTTTATAGGTTTCATGTGATGATATAGATCATTCCATTTCTAATGCAGATTTACATGATGCACTTGTTGATGAGAGAGCTGATATTGAGGAGGCAAAAACTATGCCAAAATGGTTGGTGCAAACTTTGTGTGATAGCAAATTAGATGCACCTCTATCATATCCTACTCATTCAGGCTCTCATAGTGCTTTTTTTGCATCAGATTGCTATGCTATGGCTACCTCTAGTCTCTATGATGAGAATGAACCCGTTTCGTCTGATGAAGCACAAAGTTTTGAAAATTGGATGGCTGTTATAAATCAGAATATGGTGCTATCATGAAAAATGCTGCCTGCTCTTTATGTGACTTGCCTCATGGAAAGAGGGCCATTGGCACTAAGTGAGTATACAAGCTAAAGCATAAGCCTGATGGAATAGTTGACAAGTATAAGGCTATGCTTGTTGCAAAGGGGTATGCTCAGGAAAGAGGCATTGATTTTGATGAGACCTTTGCTCCTACATGAAGAATGACTACTGTTCATAACATCTTGCACTTGCAGCTCATCATGGTTGGAATGTACATCACTTGGATATTAAAACTGCATTTCTGAATGGTGACTTGCATGAAGAAGTGTATGTTTTTTAGCCCTATGGACTTGTGCAGAAATAACATGAAAGCAAAGTGTGCAGGTTGAAGAAGGCATTATATGGTTTAAAGCAGGCACCGTGTGCTTGGTATGAAAAGATACATGCCTATATGATTGCACATGGTTTTGAGAACATTCCAACTAAGAGCACATTACATGTTAAGCATGCAAATGATGTGCTTCTAATCATTGTTGTATATGTTGATGACATCCTACTTATTGGTCCTCATGAGAAGCATATTATTGATTTTAAGGCTGATTTGGATGTCTCATTTGAGATGTCTAATTTGGTGTATCTGCATCATTATTTGGGCATTCATTTTATGCAAGTTGATGATGGAATAGCTTCTGAAAGGAAATATATTAACACATTATTGTAGCATTTTGGCCTTGAAGACTAAAAACCTATTGCCACTCATATGGAGACAGGTTTATGATTGAGTCTTCATGATGCTAGGGATGCATTTGATGTTGTTCTCTATAAGCAGGTTGTTGGATGCTTCATGTACTTATGCATTACGCGGCCAGATATTCAGTTTGTTGTCTCACATATGAGCAAGTTTATGCATTGTCCAAGTGTCAAGCATTGGCGATTGTTTAAACACATCTTTCACTATTTGAGTGGTACCCAACTACTTGGATTGTTTTATCCCAAGGGGGGATCACTGCTGCTAGATTTACATGCTTTTTTGGACTCTAACTAGGTTGGTTGCTATGACACTCGTGTATCCAGTAGTAGCTTTTGCTACATGCTTGGTAGCTCATGTATATCTTGGTTGAGCAAGAAGAAGCCTATTGTGGCCACTTCTTGTTATGAGGCTGAGTATATGGAAGCTTTCATAGCGACTATTGAGCATGTGTGGCTCGGACGCCTTATGGCTGATTTAGGTGTTGGTCAATCCTCTGCCACCACCATCTTCACTAACAACAGAGCACATTGGCAATTGCGAAGTTTGAAGCTTTCCGCAAAGCTTTGGGCTTACTTCCTTTTCTGGATCGATTCCACATAGCTTAGCACTTCCTTATACATGATTTCCAGATCCTTGTTCACCACATCACTTTGATATATTTAGGTAATGACATGTGTGAACACACTAGGACCATCGGGGCACTTTTTTTTCCCTCTTTAGGAGGTCCCCCCCCCCCCCCGTCTTGTATATACACCTATTGTCCTAATGGGTTACTCATCTTTGTACATTTTAGTGGTAATACATTCAATATTGTGTGTTGTGCTCAAAGCTTCTTCTTCTTCCTTGTGTTATTTGCATGCTTCTGTAGACCTCAAACTCGAACAATGGAGAGGAAATCATGATTTTTTTTCTATAGGTTTTTTCCAAGAACTGGTTGGAAAGTAAGGTAGATAAAACTTCCAATGAGATGCACCATATCCTAAAGGATTTGAAATAGTACAGTCGCAAGTTGGCCAATAGAGTTGATAAGGAATGTACGAAAGATAAGGAGAATCATGAGTGTATTATAAGCCATTTTGAAGTATTATTGGGATCCTCATACCCATAACATCTTAAAGATATGATTACATGGCCATAATTTCAAGTGTCAACAAATGAAAGGTTTAAACTAGGGTTACAGGATGGCTTAACAAACCCTTAAGAAGATTTGAGCTTTTATACCATTGATTCTCTTCCTAAGGGAAAAACTCCTATGTGGACAATCGCATGAATGATTTCTTTAAGCCCTTCAAAGACATAGTGGTGGCTTCTCTCATTTGCTACATTTTGAAGCCTTGGATAGCCCCCAAGCTTAGGACCATAGACTAATTCGCCTTTGTCCTTGCAAGCATTGCATATAGTAGGCTAGCTAGAGCCTCTCATCCTCCTAAAGATCATTGTACTCAATGGTCAAAGAAAAAACAAATCCTTTTGAATCAGGTCATATAATTGTTGGGAATGGAATAGGTGTCTTAGATAAAAGATACTAGAGATTGGAGTAGATGAATAAGTTTTTCTCTTTGGAATTTTGCATCCAAACTAACTAACAATAATTCTATATTCGGACAATACAAACACATTGGCTTTAGGCATTTTGGACAGAGAGAAATGAAGGTACTTTGAAAGACTTACCGTTCACTAGCACGCAACATGCATTGCTTTTTTTTTTTTGAAAAGCAAAGGTTTAAATTAAACGCAATAGAAAAATACAAGAGATTTAAAGAGAAGTACAAAGTACATGGATGATTTTGTCATTAGCTTCATAAAGGATCCACTTTTTTTGAGCTTGTTTTCCTCTATGGAAAACACCCTATGGTGTATTAAGAGGAAAGGGAGGGTATTTTTACAATTCCAATTTCTTTGACACATGAAAATTAGGGACTTTTCTATGGTCCACACTTTGGTCATCTTAGCAAAGTTTATCACACATGTTTTTGTCCAAAATTTCTAAAGGGCTTCACTTTTATCTCATTTTAGAGAGTAGTTAAGAAGTGTGTCTCCTTAGCAATGTAGATTCATCTTTAGCACTAAAAATTTCAGCTTTAGAGTCTTCTTACAGGTTTCGTGGAAGGTTCTTCATTGGGATGGAAGTAACCACTACAAGTTTATGCAGCTTTTTTCGGTGCCTAAAGAACGGAGTTGACAAACACTTGCAGGTGTTGTTGGCTAGTGTTTGGGCTATGGAGTCAGCCTTTTAGTCGTATTTTATTGCATATACTAAGCACATATACACAATGTATGCATTTGTGGATATGCTTATGTATTTCCATGTGGTCATTGATATAGTGGTTACATTTCTGCATAAATCATTTGACATTGATAAAGAAGGTCATGGTGAGGTTTTCTTAATTGGGAGACACTCAAATGTTAGGGTCTCTTCAATGATGAAGATAGAAGATTTACCTAGTGTCACCATAATAGATGTATGCTAGTTGTTCATAGGTGCTCGATAAGCCTAGTTGGCCTCTTTCCATCAAGGATTATATGTAGCGCAGTCAATGATTCAGTGTGTGGGATTATATGTCAATACTAGCCATTTTATGAGTTTTTGATTGGTCATTGTTGTTCATTGATTCATTTTTCTTGGGAGACTCTATAGAATTTTTCTTAAAATCTAACACTTGGTCATCCTTTTTTGAGCCTTAGTGGTGTTTGGAGTATTCTAGCTCTATTATCATCAATCAGTTCTCTATCATCATGGCATCATAGATCTCATGCACATTTGGTGATCACAATAATAAGCAATGTACTAGCAAGATGATCTAACTGGAAGCAAAACATAAAAAAAAAAATGTAATGAAGAAGGATCATAGGAGCACGTCATGTAACAATACTTTAAAGTCCAAAAGGTGAGAAGATATCTAACCCCTTAGGATTATTGGAATGTATAGAAGTCAAGGAAAATAAACCTCTTTAATAGGGTAAAAGTGCATAGATGAACCTAAGTATGCTCGTACACATCATTTCCATAAGGCACTAAAATTTAATACCAATCATATTGAGGATATAAATATTAACATGATATGAACAATCAGCTATACTTCATATTGAAGATATACATATTTACATGATATGAACAATTAGATCCATATTGAATGTTTGAACTAGATCCATCCCACATGAGGGCAAGGCTAATGTTTGAATGTTTGAACTAGATCCATCCCACATGAGGGCAAGGCCAATGATTGTCTTTCTCTTTTTTTAATGAACTTTAGGATTGTATATAATTGGTCCTTATCTTTGAGCAATATGAACTCTAGGAATGAAAGGATGGAAAGCGTATTAATGTTTGATTGTATCGCCAATTTTTGGATTTCTTTTATAAAGGGAAACCTATACTTACTAATTTGAGAAGACTTATGCATTTTTTTCTTAATTGGAACCCCTCATATGGTATATTCATGACACTTAAAGTTAACATGGAAGGATGAAATATTAATCAAGAAATTCCATCACATAGCTTCAAAAATGTAAAATATGCAAGGTCAACCTCAAATAGATGTAGGATAGAAGGATGATAACAAGAGACTCAATATAGCTTTTGCGATAGATATAAGGCATATAAATAGAAGGTATTATGAGACAATAAGAGGTGGAAAGAGGTTCCAAAGCCTTTTGTCATTCACTATGAAGGAAATAGAGGTTTTCTTTTAATGGTTCATACTCTGACTTATGTGGAAGGAGGTTTCGGGTTCAAATCTGGTTGGACGTATCTATTCGAATCCTAAGTCCATGAGTGCTTTTACCTTGTAAGGTTGGGTGTGTGTATTTCCAAATCATTGTAACTTAAGAAAAAAGTGTAATTTATGTGGTTTATCATCGAATATGGAGGCAAAAGAGATCAATGTTATCAATATATGGTGTTGCCGGTTAAAAAGGAATGAAGAAGATCTAACACATGTTGACAATAGAGAAGTGGCAAGCTTATTGTTTTGTTGACAATAGAGAAGTGGCAAGCTTATTGTTTTGGATGATTGGACTTTGTTGTAAACCATTTTCAACAAAAACAATAATAATTTTTTTTTAGAAAAGTGGCCTTTTGAAGACTTGTCGTATTGTTTATGCACATTAAGCTAGGTGGTTGGGCCTTCTACCTCTTGAGGGGGGTTGAGGTTCAACCCCTCTCTACGATAGGATATGTGGGCCTAAGGCCAATGTAATGCCTTGGATAGCACTAAAACCACTTGGCTTTGGGTAGTGTTTTTTAGTGTCGTCTTCATGAGTCTAACCCCTGGTTTTTAAGATGGAAGGTCCCATGGCTACTATGTTCATTCATTTGTAGAGTTTTTTTTTTTTTAATATAAAGGAAGTTCGGCATTAGCCTACTCTCCCGGACTTGAATTAAATAAAGAAACAAAAGTACAATAGAAGGGAACTAGTGCCCACGGGACCCCCCGAGTCCCACAAAGCAGGGGAAGCTTGTATAGAGCCTAGGTTGCATTACAAAGAAGGTTAATCACCCTCTCATCGCCCTCATGCGGGGCCCATTTGGGTTTGAGTTTGTTGTTGATCAAAAGGAGGACTTGATGGTGCCTAAAGGGGGGGGATTTCTTACTGTTAACAATCCTTTTGCCAAGGAGGAATAGTGATTTCTCAATCGACCACTCCCTGGGGGGATCACCGAAGTTGAGAGCACATCTTTCCCGCCATATTTTCCACAGGACTTCCCCTCTGATGGCGTTCCATAGTGCCGCGGAGCAGCCGATCGCTTCTCCCAAAAGGACTTGTTTCCAACTAAGCTGATTTTGAAGTCTGATTTTCATTCCAACCGTCTGCCATATTCTGTTGGAGTTGGGGCAAGTAAAGAAGATGTGTGGGACATCTTCGATAGACCGGTGGCAGCGTTTGCACCAAGGAGGGATCCCACAAAGTTTGCTAGCCTTATGGTTGGTCCAAATTCCTCGATGAAGAATTTGCCATAAGAGGACAGACTTCTTAATTTCTATAAGGGGGTGCCAGATACCCATGAACTTCATGTCCCACCGAAGCCGCGTCCAAGACAGGCACCACTTCTTGTTGAGGTTGATCTGATGGTCAATCGTTTCTTTGATGTTCGGGATTTTGGGTAGGCTATTCCTATTGTGCCATTTGAGACCAAGTGAGTTTGGTGTGTCGTGTCCCATGAGAAGGCAAGTCTTGTGACGATCCCATGCGAGACATCTGCTTTGCAACGTGTTCCATTCTTCGTACGAGATGTTGATGCCAGGGTCAATATCCTCGAAGTTGATCCAGCTGTTGGTGTCATGTTTCCAGAGGTGTTTCCATTTTTTGAAGCCTTTGTTCCATAACTTCTTGGCATTTTGAATGTTCCAAGACTCCACACTCCGGATGCCATGTATCGGAAACCAGATAGAGTCGTTTTGTCTGATACCTGCCGCCCACTTCCAGTCCTCACTAATTCTTGTGAAGCTTTTGACTTTATTCCAGCCCTTCCAAAGGGAGCACACGAGATTGGAGCCTTTCGGGGAGACGGGGATCGGGGAGAATAGCAGGGTCAAGATGTCAAGATTCTTCCAGTTTGGGAACCCCATGAGAGCCAACTCATTCTTGTTTCTGAAGATCAGCTTGGCCCACGAGGCCTCCTTATTGCACCAAGCCTTAATCATCCATTCATTTGTAGAGTTGTTCTTTTAATCAATTCTCAATTGAAGCAAAGAAAGATTAAACTCAAGCAAAGAAAAATTAAGCTTCAGCCAAACTTCCTCTTAAAACAAAAAGTTAAGCTTCAGCCAAACTGTTCCAGACCCGTCCGTTTTCCGATGAATACTCCACAATATTGACTGTTCCAGACCCGTCCGTTTTCCGATGAATACTCCACAATATTGGAGAAAAAATAAAATATAAAAGAAAATCTTTCATAACTCAGTGAAGGTTTTACCATTGGACTCGGTCAGCGACACGTTCGGTGAGGCGGCCACAGTGGGAGGCGCCGGACGATTGGCAGCGGGAGGACTGGCAGCATTGGCAGGCGGAGAGCTGGCAGGGACCGGCGCCGGCGCCGACGCCGGCAGTGGAGACGGCACCGTATCAAAAAAATCGTAAAGTTCGAAGCGGTAAAAGCAACTGCCTGTAAACAGCCGCATGCCTATGCTCAAGGGGCAGACGCCGCGATAAGAGTATCTCGTCAGGCATTGCGAGCACTCGGAGGAGTCTATATAGCCTATACACTGTGCTTCCGCATACACGGCGTTCTCGACAACAAAGGCGAAGCCTCGCTGCTGGGGAGCGAGGCTGATCACGCTCCCCATCGCGTTCTGAATGAAGTTAAGCTTATTACGAGTGTGCAGCACAGAAATCTCATTAAGTTACTGGGATGTTGTGTGCGTTGCTATCAGTTTTCGCGTTGCAGAAGTACCATGCTCGGTCTGTGTCAAGGGAGAAGAATGAACGGTTGTCGTAGCGCAGGAAGCAGCCGTCTAGCTGGATGCGCGCCCCCACAGATTTTGTGCATGTGTCACGGAGGGCCGCCGCCTTCTGCACACAGACATAGCAGGTTTCTACGGTCAAATCGCCTCGACACTGAAAGACGGCGTACAAGGGATCTGTTCCAAAGATGTCTGCGGTGGCTGTGGAGTAGTAGGTGCCTTGGGAGGCCATGGCAAAGAAATTGCCCAGGGTGATATTGAGGTTGCGGGAGAAGCTCGCGGTGAGAGAGTAGCTACTGTTGCGCAAGCAGTCCTGGTATAGGCGGGAGAGAAAGTCCGTTGGTGCTGATTGGAGGAGAGATGGGTGAAGCAAAGTGAAGGAGAAGAGGAAAAGGAGCACTCGAGGAGCCATCATCCTCATACTGCTCTCTCTGTGTCTCTCTCTCTCAGTACTGGATATGGTAATGATGGCAGAGACCAAGTAGAGCTGGATCCTTAATCCTCGTGAGCCGTTGACAACTCTTTCTTTCTTCTCCATGACTTACGAAAGATGGAAATGATGACAGGGACCATGGAGTGCTTCTCGTCAACGATCTTTTTCTCATTTTTCTGTGTGCTCGACAGTTCCATGGTCAAGAATTTAATTATCAAGAGATTGTATTCGGACAATGCAAACACCGTGGCTTTTGGGCATTCTGGAAAGAGAGAAATGAAGGTACTTTGAAAGACTTAATGTTCACTCACGCTGAACATGTAATGCTTTCCTTTTTTTTGAAAAGCAAATGTTTAAATTAAACGCAAGAGAAAATACAAGAGATTTAGAAGGGAGGTACAAAGTACATGGATGATTTTATCATTCTCTTCATGCTTGATCAATTTTCTTTTAGCTTTTTGTTGTATGGTGTCTGAAGAGGGAGGGGAGGATATTTTTGCAATTCCTAAATCTTTTACATATGAAAATTACGGGCTTTTATAGGTCCACTCTAGACATCTCACCAAAGTTGATCACACATCTTTCATTCCAAATTTCTAAAGGGCTTCACTTTTATGAGGTTCTAGAGAGTAGTTAAGAATTGCATCTCCTTGGGAGTGTACATTCCACTTTATTGCTGAAATTTTAGCTTTTGAATCTTCGTACAAGTTTCTTGAAGGTCTTCAATTGTGGTGGAAGCAGTCATCATAAGTTTATGAAGTCTTTTTTTGTACGTCCTCAACACTGAGTCATAAGAAACGAAAACAAAGACATGTTCTCTTTTTAAAATTAGAAGAAAACCTTGAAATTTTGCAAAATAACTAGCCGCACTTTTTTATCCCACAGTGAAAATCCTAATTTCTTGTTCAATACATGCCTTTAAAAATGTCATCTTCTCGTATCAGATTCTCCAACTAGTAAGCCAATTCGTTTTTCAAGACAAAAAGTGCTACCTAATGAGCAAGCTACTCCCATGAGAGCTTCCCAGTACTATGAAAGAAAACGAAATACAACCTCTTGATATATTTCTTACTCCAAAGATATAAATAATTGATCTCACTGATATTTACCATTTCCATAACTTAGACATGGAAAAATAAAATAGTTTTTTCAAGGCTCAACATAAAGAATTTTGCATCATTTGATCTTACAAAAATTGTGAGAAGTCTTTTTGCATACTTATATTAATATTCATAAAGATCTTTTGATTGTCACTTAAAGAATATTACCTCAACAATCATAAATATAAACAAAACCACACATCTATCCAATAGAACAATGCAGGATGTGGATATAGATAAGTACAAACAAAAAGATACTATGAGCATTACATTTCAATGAACAAAGTATTACATAAGTCGAATTTTACAAAGTTGGATAGGTTTTCTAACATAAGACCATCCCCTCACTCAAAAGGATATAAAAATGGGTGAAATGCTCTAAGTGTATCATACTATAATTATAAATATCTTGGTGAATTTCCATGATGAGTTTCATTTGAAATATAATATTTTTGGTGAATTTCAAAGATGAATCCCATTTGAAATTTAAAAATTTAGGCAAACTTATGTGTTAACCTTCCTTAGAACTATAGAATTTTTAATGTATTTAATTCATTTAACACTTTTCATTTCCTACAATGTTTCATGAAACCATTGATCTTTGTTCAAAAAGTTTTAAGAAGGTCAGTTCTCAATAATTGGGGTGTCTTCATTAAGGATGGTCACCTATCCCAAATGCTTCAATGTAGAGTGGAAGCATTTAACATAATAGCCTAGGTTCAAACAACTTTTGATTGGGGCTTTGCATTGTGATAGATACACAATAAACCATATTTTTAGGCCATAATATTAATGGATGGAAGCAAATTTACACAGATTACTAGTGGTGATCTTCTTACAAGTGCTCTTCTAGATAAGTGATATCTCATAGAGGGCCTGGAAGGTTACTAGGAGTGGACTATTCATACATCATAGATGCACCCAGATTTTGCTCATGGAGTATAATTGCAAAGATGTAGTGAAAAGAAAATTGGAGCATCCACACAACGGCAATGAAAGAGTATTATTGTTGGAACAATGGTTTGTACAAGACGTAGTTGTGTTGGGGAGTCTCATAAACAAAGATGTTTTAAGATTTATGGGAGCTTGTGAGAAGTTGGGATTCTAGTGTATCATCATAGAATATATGAAGGGAGTCTTTTTTGAGGTCTTATATTGCAAACAAACGTGTATCTCCCCTCT
The DNA here is from genome assembly GCA_020310875.1 of Ceratopteris richardii. Classification (NCBI taxonomy): domain Eukaryota; kingdom Viridiplantae; phylum Streptophyta; class Polypodiopsida; order Polypodiales; family Pteridaceae; genus Ceratopteris; species Ceratopteris richardii. The sequence goes on from CM035439.1 coordinate 95,778,032, forward strand.
GACTTGTTATGATACATGCACATGATAGTGAATTGATCCCCAATGATGGTAAATAAAGGCAAAATAGTGTTACTACACAAAAACATACACATCTTGAAGTGTTCTTTGAAAAGCATGTGTTTTTTATTAAATGAATAACAAAGAGTACTAACTAGGACCTATGAAACCTTGGAAAGATCAAGAGAATATCTTGACATATATAGTTTTAGTCATTGTTTGTTTTTTGATGGTCGTATTGACCATTTTTCCATTCTTAATCTTGAAATGTCACTGATTTTATTAGATCTTTAACAATTATGTAAAAAATATGAAATACAAGTGCCAGGTATAAATAGCATGTTCTTACTAGAACAATGGTAGTCAACTTTTGATCTTTTGCATTAGCATTCATCAATCACCACTATTGTGTGTTGTCTTCCACTTCCACACCCTTGAATCTCATCCTTGTTCCTCCTGAGAGCATAGGTCTATGTTTATATGTGATTCAAAAGCTCTTGTGATTTTTTTATTCATAGCATTGATTCTTATTTTATGATAGTATGTGTACGTGTGTGTTTTTGCTTGATAGATACATAGACAAATAGATACAAAAACACATAGATTAATACATATTTGAATTTAAGAAATGGATACATAGGGAGGTAGAAATATGGACAGATAGATATATAGATGAATAGATTAAAATATTTTAAGAGATAGATACATATAGATGTAGAAATATAGGTAGATGGATACATAAATTAATGTATTTAAAAAATTTAAGTGATAGATACATATAGAAATAGACATATGGCATAAATACTAAGAGCCTTGATGATTGAGAAAATATGCCTCATTGTTATTGGGCAAAAGCTATGCACGCTACTGTATACATCATGAATAGAACTCCGACTATTGTTGTACATCAAGTTACACCTGATGAGAAGTTTATGGGCAAAAAACCAAACTTATCACATATGAAAGTATTTGCTTGTATTGCACACATATATATTCTAGATGACTTAAGGATGAAATTTGATCCAAAAGTAGGAAAATGTATTTTCATTAGGTACTCCCTTGAGAAAAATGGATATAAATGTGACAACCCAATCACATGTCAGGTGAAGGTAATCAAATGTGTGATATTTGAGGAAATGGAAAGTTGTTATGCTAGTGCAAAAAAGGACTTAATGCTGACTCAAATGACAATATAAATGCTAAAATCTCAAGTTTTGAGTGGATGAGATGTGTCACCTAACAATAGTTCCAACTCAAACCCATGGAGAGGAAGATTATGTGGCAATTTGGCTCCAACAAATTCATTGACTGCATCCAAGAATGGTAAAGAAAAGATTTTTGTTGATAATAAAACATGTACAAGTTATGGAGACATTGATAAAGAATCAAGTGGTTCAAAGAAGAGCCTTGATGAGGAACTTGGATTTTCCTCTATGAAGACTCCAAGAGTAAGAAAAGCATATATAGATGATACAAAAAGAAGAAGTGGCCTAGGACCAAGAAGATCTGGAAGCAGAATTCAGTGCAATGATTAACATATGATAGCTACATGGCTTGTCATTATGCCTACATGTCCAAGGTAATACAAGATGTTGAACCTTCTTTCTTTGAAGATACATTCGGAAATGAAGATTTTGAGAAAGCTATGGATGGGGAGATGGCTGCACTTTATAGAAATGATACATGGAAGCTAGTTCCATTGTTGCAAGGAAAAAAACCCATAGGTTTCAAACAGGTTTATACGATAAAACACAATGCTGATGGTAGCATAAGAAAGTATAAATCATGATTGGTAGCAAAAGGATATGCATAAACATATGGCATTGATTATGAGGATACTTTCAACCCTCTAGCAAAAATGGCTACTGTTAGAGCACTTGGTTCATTGGCTTCAACAAAAGGATAGATTTCGCATTAGATGGATGTGAAGAATGCTTTCTTACATAATGAGTTGCAAGAAGAAGTACACATGGACCATCCACAAGGGTATGAGGATTCAAAGCATCCAGAATATGTTTGTAGGTTGAAAAAGGATTTGTATGGGCTTAAACAAGCACCTCATGCTTGGCATGCAAGGATTGCACATTGTTTAACCTCCATTGGATTTTCTATGTCTAATGCAGATCACTCATTGTACTCAAGAAGGGTGATGATGGCATCATAATTTTGGCTATTTATGTTGATGAATTGATTGTATGTGGTGATACTGAAGAAAATTACAGAGGTAAAGCGATTCCTTATGGAGGAATTCAACATGAAAGATCTTGGTGTGCTTTGCTACTTTTTGTGCAGTGAGTCAATACATACAAAAATATGGGTATAGATTTCTCAAAGGCAATATGCATTGAGTAAGCTGCAAAAGTATGGTATGGTTGATTGTAAGACAACTCTATGCCATTAGGTCAAAATTTGAAGTTGGATACTACATCACGTGAAACATTGGATGATGCTACTACGTATAAGAAAATTATGGGAAGTTTGAGACATCTCACAAGTACAAGATCTGATCTTAACTACATTATAGGACTTGAAAGTCAATTTATGTAGGTTCCCAAGAGACCACATTTAGATGCTGTGAGATGCACTCTACGTTATGTGAGTGCTACTTTAGATTATGCGTTGTTTTATGAAACTTGTGAAAAATTACAAGTTCATGGATACATTGATGTAGATTGGATTGTTAGTGTTATAGATAGAAGATCTACTAATGGATTTCTATTCTCACATGGGAGTGCTATTGTTATATGGAGAAGGAAGAAGCAATCCACTATTTTAGGTGTGGAAGTGTAGAAGCATTTATTGTGATAATCTTAGCAGCATATAGCTATCATGAAGTCCTATTTTTCATGCTAGAAAAAACATATCAAGGTACATTATCACTTCATATGGGAAAAGGTATTAGCAAGTGATATTGATCTTGTCTATTTGAGGATAGATGATGAAGTTGTTGATATTTTCACTAAAGCACTTGGAGCAAAGAAGCTGAAGAACTTTCATATATGCTTTAATTATAGGACATGATGTTGAGCTTGAGGGGAAGTGTTGAGATATCAAGCTCAACATGTGATGATCAAGGATGACACATACCACTTTTTATTTTTGTGACATGTATAGTGGTTATGCCAATATATATCACAAATATGTTTAATGAGATTTGTCAGTTCTATATACTAAGTGTGATAGCAAATTTGTTTCTTGTCAATTCACTCATTCAGAGACATTGGGTTTTTCTTTATGTAATATTCTTTATATATTGTACTAGTTGTATTGTTGTATCAGATCATTCTTGTATATCCTCTTTATGTAATAGAAGACGTAGAAAAAGTTCCTTCTTCCTTGGCTCAATCTTGTTGGAGGAGATGGTGGACACCTTCAAGAGATGAGATGGTGATGCAAATTCTTGCTTCACATCAACCAAAAATATGTTGAGGAGTGCAAAGTAGACCTCTTGAGCTTACCAAGAAGAACATATAATCACCCAAGTACTTTGGAAGATGATCCTCACATCAATGGATCAAAACAAATAAGTTGAACTTTTCACCATGAACCAAAGCTTGCTATTTTGGTCGCTACTCCTGCTTAGAGAAATAAATAGTTCTCTTTCTCTGCTACTAATTGAACAAAATTCTTTTGAGCATATATAATTAACTAAGATGGTTAACTTCTGCAAGTTATTTCACTTGAAATGATAAACTATGCTCAGAGAATGATGCTTAGCAAATAAGAGATGCATCCCAACATTTTTTGGGAGTTAACAGTATGCAGACCAAAGGGCAATGTTTTGAACATATCTCAAGAATTTCTGAGGCAATTAGAATGAAAATTTGTATAAAAAAAAGACACTCTAGGTGAATCTATAGCAACTTAAATCACTGCAAATGATCAAGTATACATTGAGAAATGAATAAGGGATGTTCACTATTTTGAGTGATACATGATAGAGTAGAAGAGATGAGAAGACTTTGATAACATGTAATGTCTTCAAGAAGCTCTTGTTCATGAGCACTGAGTTTATGATTCACTTCCATGAGTGTACATGCAACTTTTGCATTTTGCATTTTGAGCTTGATTAGTGTATCGTGGACGTACTTTCTCTGAGTAAAGAAAACACTAGAATTTGCATAAACAATCTCCAAACCAAGAAAATATGTAAGCAATCCAAGATCATTGATCTTGAACTCCTCCTTCATCTGGGTTTTAATCTTCCTGATGCCATTGGCATCATTTTCTTGGAATGATAATGTAATCCAGATAAACACATAGATAAATAACCTCTGAATTAGTCTTCTTAATGAACAATGAAGAATGTACCTTGCTTGCAACAAAACCTTGGTCCTGCAAGTATGTGATCAAACTATGATTCCAAGCTCTAGGAGCTTGCTTTAAAGCACATAGTGCCTTCCTTAATTTGTATACACAATCAGGTTTGTCTTTGTCTTCATATCCTGATGGTTGAGCCATAAGAGTAATTATTGCAAGTTCCACTTCTTTGAAGTAGCAATACTTATCAAAACTCTAATGGTTGGCATCTTGGCTATAGATGAGAAGGTCTTCTCATAATCCACTCCATGGGTTTGAGCAAGCTCCTTTGCTACTAGCCTTGCTTTATACGTATTTATTGTCCCATCTGAATCCTTTTTCACTTTGTAAATCCACCTGGATTCTATTACCTTTATGAATGGTTTTTTGGGAACCGAATCCCGAGTGTTATTCTCTTGTGCCTCAATGTCTTCTTGCATAGCTTCTCTCCATTCTTCTTTCTTGTTGGCTTCTTCAAATGAACAAGGTTCCTCTGACATAAAGTCTTTAGCTATGTATATAGAATACTTGGTGACTAGTGATATGTCATGACCATACCTTATAGGTTTCTTTCTTTCCCTTTGAGATCTTCTAAGTGCTTGATTGGATGACTCTGGAATTTCTTCCAATCTTTTGGACTTTCTTTGCCCTTGGACTTCCAAGCTTCAAAATCAATTTGTTCTTCATCTTTTGAGTTGAGATACTCTAATGCATGTGGTTCTTCTTTGGTCACATTTGGAAAATCATTCTCCAAATCATAGGGTACCTTTATTTTCCTACAACCATCCTCAAACCAATAGTTATTTTTATCAAATACCACATCCCTACTAACTATAAATCCTTTGTTAGTGGGATTATATAACCTATATCATTTTTTATTTTGATCAAAGCCATTAAATATGCATCTTTCACCTTTTGGATCAAGTTTTTCCCTTATCTGTGAGGGTATGTGTGCATAAGCAATGCACCCAAAGATTTTACAATGATCTAAAGAAGGTCTCCTACCATTCCATGCCTCATAAGGTGTCATCCCATCCAAAGACTTGGATGGAAGCCTATTGATTAGCTAAGTGACGGTGGAAACAACCTTTGCCCATAGATAGCCTTTGCCCATAGATAATTAGGGAGTTTTTTCTCATTCAAAATTGATCTTGTAGCTTCTACTATTAATCTGTTTCTTCTCTCTGCTACTCCATTCTTTTCAAGAGTGTACCTTGTTGTAATCTCTCTCTTTATGCCTCTGTCTTGTAAGAAGGAGTCAAACTCATGTAGAAATACTCACCACCTCCATCAGATCTGAGCCTCTTCAAAATTTTACCTATTTGATTCTCAACCAATGCCAAATACTTCTTGAAACAAGTGTGAAATTCATCTTTATGCTTCATAAAATAAAGTATTGTCCACCTACTATAGTCATCCATGAATGAAACATAATACCTTGACCCTGAAATTGATGGCTCTATGCTAGGACCCCACACATCTGTGTGTACAAGCTCCAAGTAGTCTTCATACATGTATCCTCTTTTGTTGAATGGTTGCCTATGTGGCTTGCCAAATTGGCATGCTCCACATTTGTAAATCATGTGTTGCTTGGACACATTTGGGATGCCAAACACATTCTGATCCCTGCATATTTGCTTCAATGTCCTTTCATCTATATATCCTAGTCTCTTATGCAATATCTCCAATCCAGATAGGGTTTGGTCCTTATAATTGAAAAGAGTAATATTTCTTGTATCTTTAACTGCAAAGGTAAAAGTCTACCAGATTTCTCACCTTTTGCAATCCTCTTGAAGCCTTGTTGAGGTTCCTCCACATATGCTCTATGCCTTCTAAATTTAACGTGTCAACCCTTCTCAAGAATCTATCCAACACTGATTAGATTCTTGGTTATTGTTGGCACATACAATACCTGCTTAGAAGATTCATGTTACCACCAGATGCTTTAACATTTCCAATCTTCTTTATTGAGTGCCTAATGTCATCACCTGTCTGAAATTCATGCTTTCTTTTGAGTTCTTCAAGGTCAGACAATAATGCTACATTGCTTGCTACATGATTGGAGAAACCAGAATCAATATAGAATAGGTACTCATCATATTTTCCTTGCTTGGCTATCATATTCATGAGTAATATGGAATCCTCTTAATAATCTATATATTGTTGTAGTCTCTCCTTCCTCGGAAGTCTCCTTGATAGTTGTTGTTGTTTGCCTTGGTTATACTTGTGATGATAGTTATTTCCTCCATTATTGAACCCATCTCTTGATTGTCCATAGCCTCCTCTGTGGAAGCCTCTTCCTCTCTAATTCTTTGTGTTCTTAAAGCATTCATCTTTGGTATGATTGGTCAAGCCAGAAATGTTGCAAGGTGAAGAATTGTATGATCTCCCCCTGCCTTGCTTTCCTCCTCTGCCCCTTCCTCTAGTACGTCTTCCTCTACCTATGAAATTCACTTGAGAGGTACTTGCATCTTCTTCATTCTTATTACCTTTGCCTTTATCTGTACTTTTAGTTTTATCTGTATAAAGGGAACAAGATTGAGTACCTCTAGAAGTATCTCCATTCTTATTGAGATTTGTCTCATGTGTGAAGACTTGCCCCATCAATGTATTGAGGTCAAGTATCTGCATGTCCATATATAGGTCCATTGTTGTGGTAAAAGATTCCCATTTATCAGCAGCCTTGATGTCATTCATGATCTGCCTTACTATCTGCTCATCTTCTATTTCTTCTCCAATACTTCCAATTTCATCAACTACATCCTTCATCTTCATCACAATCAACTACACTTTGCTTTGCTTGCTCCTTCAATGTTGTGAACTCCATCCAAAATTGGTTCTTTCTAGCCCTTGTATTTGATGAGAAGTATGAAGATAGTACTTCCCAAGTCTCTTGGGAAGTCTTACAATTCCTAATATGAGGTAACAAAAATTCAAATATTGAATTGAGCATCCTTTGCACACCATGTAGCTAGTCTCTCTTGCTCCTCTCTTGTAGGTTGGTTTTTGCTTATAAAGGTTGGAATTTCTTCATCTCTAGATATGTATCCATACAAGATTCTTCCTTGGAGATAAGCCTTCATCCTTAGGGACCAAGCTACATAATTTCCCTTATCCAATTTGTCAATGAATGATGGAAATCCATCTCCCATTTTACCTTGATGTTGCTCTGCTACCACTGTTGGAGGAGACGGTGGACACCTTCCAGCGATGAGATGGTGCTGCAAATTCCTGCTTCAGACTAGCCAAAAATAAGCTGATGTGTGCAAATTAGACCTCTTGAGATTTTGAGGAAGCAAAAATTTCACCCAAGTACTTTGTAAGATGATCCTCAAATCATTGGATCAAAATAGATAACTTGAAATTTTCACTATGAACCAAAACTTGTTATTTTGGTCACTACACCTGCTCAAAGAAATGAACAGTTCTCTTTCTCTCCTAATAATTGAACAAAATCCATTTGGGCATATCTAGTAAACTAAGATAGCTAACTTTTGCAAGTTATTTCACTTGAAATGATAAACTATGCTAAGAGAATGATGCTTAGCAAATTAGAGATGCATCCCGACATTTTAGGGAGTTTACAATATGTAGACTAGAGGGCAATGATTTGAACACATCTCGAGAATCGCTAAGGCAATTAAAATGAAACTTTGTAACAAGAAAGTAAACAGTCTAATAAATCTATATCAACTTAAGTCACTGCAAATGTCCAAGTTTACGCTAACAAATGAATCAGGGAAGTTCACTGTTCTGAGTGATACATGATAGAGTAGAAGAGATGAGATATGAGAAAACTATATGTATTAATGCACATAAATTACATTGACATTGGCAATGAATGATTTCACAATGTGAGGGAAATAGAAGAGCTATAATGTGAGCTCAATATGCCCCACAAATCCTTCTGAAATCTCTACTATATCATCCTCTATGGCTACATGTCTATGCAACTAGATAGTCCTCCTTTATAGCCTTTTGTTGGAGTCAAGATTCAAGTTTGAATTTGAATCTTTACCTAAAAGTGTTCCAAAGTTTTAGGACTTGATTTCCAATAAATCCTCACCGAATAAGTTGTGGAAAGATTCTCCTATGAACTCGTAATTGGAAGCCATTCTACATATGCACTCTTACAAGGAGTAAAAAAATCAATCTTTTACAAGTCATTCATGTGCTAATACATGAATGCACATAAGAACTTTAGGATACGTGATCAAGCATTTAGGCTTGGAGTAATTGCACCAACAAATCTGTGTGTGCTCATCTCTTTGTGTGTGAGAGTATGTGAGAGCTCTCTTCCTTATCTCCTTGCTCTAGACATGAATTCCCCAATGGAGAATTTTCCACATCATAACAACTTTTTAAGTCTTGGTGATGGGACGCCATAGGGCAAGAGCCTAAAATCCTATCTATACTTTTCCAATTCAGACATTTCTTTTCTATTAGGTGATATATTCAAATATAGATTTTTCTTGAAATTAGGTAGTTGTCGCCATGTGCCATTTTATTCCTTCTATCTAAGTGGATCATGGCTAAGAAGGAGGCAAGAGTTTGAGTTATCCCAAGCATTGATTTCCTTTCTTAATAGGCACTCGTCTTCATAGTTGAGTCTTCAAGGTGGGTTAATGTCCTCAAATTTTATCCATAGTCTTCCATCTTGATTCTAGAGATACTTGGACAAATCAAACCCTTTGTTCCATAACTTCTTCACTCTTTGGAGGCTAGCATGATTGATAACATTGATTCCCTTGATTGGGAAGTGGATTATCCACTTTGTATCCCCAAAATTTGGATTTTTCCATGAAATGGATCACTTACAATTATTGAGGATAGAAACACATACTTCGGACAAAGATACAAACTAAACTTACGAAAGGAATGGCTAAAATTGATACGTGAGAGAATCTTAAATATGAAAAATCTCTCAATCCACTCCTTTAAATGCTCTCTATATCTAGTACATATAGATGTATGTGCCAAACTACCAAATGTTTGAGTCGTGCTTTTTATCACCCCTCCCTTAATTAACAATTGGATGAACAAGAAAGGTACCACTTCTATTCTAAATTCACCTTTGAAAACATGTATTAGGAACCTACATTCTGATAATAAGGAGGATGAGTAACTTTCTCACCTTCTTAGTTACTATTATCATGTAAAATGAACAAGAATAAGTTTCTAATGTAAGAAGAATAAGTTGGATATGATATATCGTAGATATCTTTCTTGATCATCACTTGGTGGATTACGAATGTGATATTTGATATTAGTAGTAATTAATGAAGCTCATTGGCGTATGATTTTATTTGAATAACTTGAAGCATAGGTGCAACGAAGTAACAATGATGGGCGACAATGAAATTTAAAAAATATGCCTTCGTAGAGGAAGAAGAACATGGCGATGAAGACGATGACCATGGTTCGCATTCAGAATCCTGAGCACGAAAGTGTGATCCTAGTATCTCTAGGAAGATTAAATGTAAGAAAATAGTATAAAATTTCCTTGGCATCGAGCTCGCGTAGTCTAGTGGTTGATGCTTTGAAACTCTGACAGAAAGTTTTGAGTTCAAGTTTTGGCTGGACATGTCCATGAGTCTCTCATGATGGGTGCCTCTACCTTATAAGATTGGGTGTGTGAGTGTGTATTTGAAATTCGTTGTACTCTAAAAAAAACCAAAAAAGAAAAACAACCTCAAAGGTGGTCTGTAGCAGGTACGGAGGAATCAGCATGAGAGAAATCTCTAATTGGTAAGCGATGAACAAGAAGACAGAAAGAATATTGGAAGGAGTTCCGTCACCAACAGCATAGAGCACCATCGTTGTTGAAGACATTTTTTTAAAGAACTTTGATTTGTGACGTAGTCTTCTTAGATTAATTTGAATTAATTGAAAGCATAAGTGAGAGTGCGCTTAATATTCATGGGATTTCCTATATTTCACAAAGTAACGATTAGATGTCTGACACAATCAAGATTACAGAGGCCAAAGGCCCACTAGGGTAAAACTCGGGAAGGGATGCCCCTAAGGATTAACACAGAGACTCAGTTTGACAAGTCTGAAGGTTGAAGACACAAACACCTAGTGCGAAGGCCGCAATAATAGATGGTCGAGGCTGAAGTTATACAGGTAAGATCCATTTCATCTACTTGTAACAAGTAGGGGTGTCCAAGCAACACATGAGGTTTGAACCCTCACCCCCACCCCCCCCCCCCCCCCCCCATCTTGGAGCTAGCCGGCCAATCCAATTCACCAATATGGGCATTGGACTCCATCATTGAAGGCATTGTCGATTAAGCTTCAAGACATTTAATTTTTGTTCCTTTTTTTAAGGAAATTCGATCATTGAGGTATACTCTTTTGTTAAGCCTCAGTTGAAATGAAAATATAAATGAGGGCAAGGGTAGTATCTTGTTCAAGTAGAATTGGGGAAAGAATAGCCCTAAGGCCACACACATCAACTAGTTTGGATGAGCCAAAAGGTCGATAATTAGAGTGAACAACCTGAAGGCTTAGCATGTTTCATCCAAACAATAGCTGGTAGAGAGACATCTCAAGCCCCCGATGGAGGTTGAACACTTGCATCTAGCCTAAGAGGTGAAAGGTCCAACCAGTTGATCAGCATGTGCACACTTACCTATCATTCTTTAACCTCCTGTTGCCCCTAGCTTAAAAGGTGAAAGGTCCAACCACCAGACTAACAGATGCACATTTAACTGCCATTCTTTTTTTTTCAACAAGAAGTTTGACTGAAGCCTACTCTCCCTTGGTTGAATTAATGTAAAGAGAAATAGTATGAATGAAAGTGGGCATAGTACCCATGGGACCCCCATATACCAAAAGCAACGGTTAAGACTTAGTAGGTTGGGAAAGGATAATACAAGGATAGAAAAACTCGTTTGGAATTCGGCTTAAGGCCTAATACATATCCAATGCCACTAGCAAGGGTTGTATCCTTGCCCTCGCTTTAAGAAGCAAAAGTTCCTAGAAAATGGAGAGTTTCAAGTTCTAACCAACTCGACCAACTGAAGTAACGCTCTTGGACTTAACTATGATTTTTTTTGAGAGTACAATGAATTGTAAACACACTCACACACCCGAACTCATAAGGTAGAGGCACTCATCTTTGAGAAAGTCAAGATGTGTCCAACCAAGACTTGAACTCAAAACTTCCTCCTAGAAACTCAAGGCATAAAACCACTAAACTATACGGGCTTGAATTTAACTATCATTTTTTGTTGGCATTGTTTATGAATCTATTATGAGGAGATCTTTTCTTTCATGGATAGGTGTTTCAAAGTTCTAAAGGATAACGGCAAAGTTAACCCCTAATGCATCATGCGAAGATTACTGGACATATCTTGTTTAAAACATCCCTCAATTCTCAAGACATGAAAAATGTGGATTATCGGAAAGATCTTCCCTCGCGCGTGCACACACACACACACATATATATATATATATATATATATATATATATATATATATATATATATATATATATATATATATATATATATATATATATATATATAAAAGAGTCAAAAGGAAGCTCGTATGAAGCTGATATTTTCGTGTGTGTGTATATATATATATATATATATATATATATATATATATATATATATATATATATATATATATATATATATATATATATATATATATATATACACGCACACGCTCAAACAGAGAAGAAAGTCAAAAGGAAGCTCTTATGAAACTGATATTTCCGTGTGTGTATATATATATATATGAAGCTCGTATGAAGCTGATATTGCTCATTCTTGGGTGCTTGGGCAATCGTTTTAGCCAGTTGCAGCTTTTTTTTTCGGATTCAAAATGTTTTCGCGGTGGCACCACAGTAGACTTTTTCAAGCGAACAGTAGAAGGTGTCTCATGGGAGGTGGAAGCTCACATGTTTTTCCTACCTCACCCATGGAGGTCTTCTCAGATTTTAGGGCCATTTCACATTGTGTATCGACACTAGCAATGCACACCCATCCACCACTATGAGCATGCCGTGTGGCATATCGCATTCACATGAGTGCACAAAAGATCTTTTTTTTTTTTCATTTTGTTTAAAAGGGAAGTTGGCCGAAGTCGAGTATCATAGAGCTTGTCTTTAACTTCTCAAAGATCTATTTCAAAAGGGTATTCAAGCATTTTCTCTATCTTTAAGAGAAATAAGCTTGATTCTCAAAAAGATTAAGGGCAAATCTAAAATATCATCCAACCACAAGATACTAGTGTGGTAACCAATATCAGTGTGTCGACCTAGTGACATTCTATTGATCTTTACTCAAATAATGCTTCACTTGAGATTAAGTTTCTACCTATATTCAATCTTTGACTGCTTACTAGAAATGCAATTCTTGTGCATTTCTTCGAGTCAAAGGATTGAATTTAGCAAGTTACACTAGTAACTTAATGCTTGAATTAGTCAATCTATTCCTTAGTTGAAAGCATCATTTCAATGTCAAAGTCCTACTTGTTCATAATCTTATTAAATATTTCTGAATCAACAACACTTTATCTTGAAGTATTCTAAGAAGATCTTGGAAGTTACTTACTTCATATCTTCTGTTTTCTAGATCTTGAAGTTATCTTGAAATATCTTAAGATACTACTTTTATCCTCCTTGAATTTAAACTTCTTCTTTAAAGTTTTAATTCCCTTGACCTATCTTCAAGATCCAATCTAAGACTAAAAGATAATTATCATCCCATGGTCCCATGTCCCATATCATATTTCCTACATCAATCTGAGTATAAAATCTAGTGTCCCATAACACTCTATTCTATATTCACATTAATGTGTGAATGATACTGATCCTAAATTCTAAACAACTCTTGATAGAGTACCTTCTTGCTTCAATTCTCTATGAGAATTTTGAAGTTTCAGGCATTACCTCTAACTAGATTTTCTAGGTTTTGATTTGTTCACATGATCGTTCTCATAATCACGTGCTTTGCCTTGAAAACTTGAAAACTTCTTGATAGAATATCTATTTCTCTTTGCTAGGGTTTTCAAATGAAAACCAATCAAAATTCCAAGTACTTGAATTTCTTGCAAATTCAAGTTAAATTGGGTTATTCTTGAACAATTTCTAGTGATGAGCTTTTGACTTCTTGTCTTTAGATTCCTTTTTTTACTGATGCTTTAGGTACCTATCCTGGCCAAGACTTTACAGGAATCTCTCTATTGCATAAGTCTGAGCATCCGCTCATGCTTTTTGGATTTGTACCAAAATCCCTTTAAGGATAGGCAAACATCATGTTTTACCTTCCACAGACTTAAGTACCGCCTTCACAGTCGCAGACTACATTCTTGGAATTTCTCACTCTGTTCAAACTTGAAACAACTTACTCTTTTCATAGTTTTCCACTGGATAAATGGAACCTGAGTGAATAATTCCCAATAGGAATTTTATTGCCAATACTTGGGAAAACTTTAAAGTAGTTCCAATCACATATTCTTAGACAACCATAGCCAAGCTTGATCAAGTCTGGTTAACCTTGCGACTAGAATAAAAACTCAGTCTTTATTACTAAAATCTCCTAACCTTTCAAAAAGTTTCTTTGCTTACCCATGGGATTTATTTTTTTAGAGATCTTTCCCTCAAGCTTAAGTCCAAGCATACATTGATGCCTCTTAGATTCCAAAGCTAAGAATCTTTGATATACCTTCATGTTATATCAATATTTGGACTTAAGTACCAATACTAGTGGTTTGGAAATTGCTAGGAACTACTTGCTATTAAACTTACTTGAAAGATTCCAGTCTCACATCTAGGTACATATTTTTCTTTCAAGAACTTTAGATTCCTATCGAGGAATCAAGTAATATTAAACCAATGATTCATCTTGGGATCTTTTGCTTTACTAGAATGATCTTCAAAGGAAATTTTTTACTTTTGTACAAACCAAGACGTAAATCTTTATTGCTTGACCAAAAGATATTCCGTTTTAACCAATGAAATACTTAACCAAACTATTTCCTTTATTGGCTTATCTTTAGGAAGTAGCTTAATTCCCAAAGATTACTTTGACGTATCTTTTAGGAAGTATCTTGCTTCCCAAAGACTACTTTGACTTTGGTTTCTTCTTTAAACCCTAATTAGCAACAAAACCAAGTATAATTTTCTCATCCTTAGAAAAGTGCTTAATAGGAACATATAAACTATCCTTTGAACTTGAAAGTTCAGTTGATTTAAGTTCCATTTGATTTTATTTGATTCTTATCATGTCTTACGATAGAGTCCGATAAAACTTCCAAAGGAAACTTTATCAACCTACTTGGATGCATGGTTTCTTAAATCCAAGCTAACCCCTACATCTAGGCTTGCCATTAGGGTTCTCTAAGTTTTCTCCTAAACTTAGAGTCATCATGCAAATTTTCAAGCAGCCTATTTTCTTGCCATTCCTATGAGCAAGAAAATTGAACAGTTGACTTTCAAAGGGCCTACTTTTCCTAATCAAGACTCCTAATTTGTGATACCTAAGTATCATGTTTGGGAAAAAACAAACTAGCTACTTGAGTTACATGGTAGCCAAGAGCCTTGCAACTACCTAGTTTGTTATTTGCATAAGTATTCAACTACTTAACCAACAATCATGCATATGCGAATGCATGTTCTTGCATGCAAATGTATGTGAGTGCATGCACATGTTAGCATTCTCCTTTCATGCACCAAACTTAAATCAAGCAATTTCTTGAGCTTGAAAATGCATGTTCCCAATCATCCATGCATAAACATTCTAATTGCTAGCTTTTTAAAAAACATATAATCGTTCATGTGCATAAACTTGAGCATTAACTATCTTTTTTAAACTACCATGCTTCAATAATATTTAGATGCAAGCTACATGAAAGCGACGAATAAATCAAGTATTGAAATGAAAACATCAACTTGTAAAGTACTTATCTCCAAATTAAGCTAATTAGGGTTTAAAGAAGAAACCAAAGTCAAAACAATCTTTGTGAATCAAGATATTTCATAAAAGATACGTCGAAGTAATCTTTGGGAATTAAGCTACTTCCTAAATATAAGCCAATAAAGGAAATAGCATGGCTAACTATTGTTGATATATTTAGGGAGTGATGTGTGTGAACACACTAGGACTGCTGGGGCATTTTTTTCCCTCTTTAGGAGGTTTTTCCCCCCAGCTTGTATATACGCCTATTGCCCCAATGGGCTACCTATCTTTGTGCATTCTCTAGTAATACATTCAGTATTGTGTGTTGTGCTCCAAGCTTCTTCTTCTTCCTTGTGTTGTTCACGTGCTTTCGCAGATGTCTAACTCCAACAATTGGTATCAGAGCAGGTCGTCGCTTCATCTTGGGTGCCGTCGACACTCCTCCGTTTGCAATCTCAAAATCACACGAATTTTGGTGAGCATACTCAGCGTGTTTTCTAGATCAAAACCGCTTTGCTTTGCCGTGCCGAAATCGCGATCTGAGCTCATTTTCACCTCCAAGTGCACTATTACAGCGCTTGTGTAGGCTATTTCGTCTTCTTGTGCCAAAGGTATATACCAATTTCTGTTTGCCAGTAAGCATCTCGAAGTCTACTAGAGGTCTAGCGGAATTTGTTTGGGCAATTCAGTTCAACTTTTTGAGATACAGTCAATTTTTTGCATCAAGGTATTTTAGTCACCAGCCATGGCTGAAAACAATGATGTAGTCCATATGTTGGCTGTTGAGGATAAGTTGGATGGTACCAACTACCCGTTATGAGCTTATATGATGCGACATGTGTTGGTTGCAAATGGACTGTGGAACATTGTACAGGGTGTCGAAAAATGTCCTATCACACCTACAATGGTTACAACTAGAGGTACTGAAGCTTATGCAGAAGGTATCGAAGATGATGATATTCTATATATTCCTGTTCGTGCTGCAATTTCTGCTGCACCTACTGCAGAGCAGATTCACCGGGATGGCAGAGATACCCAGGCACATGCATTGATAGGTTTGTCTATCAAACGTGCCATTATTCCTCACATTCGCTCTTGCAGAACAGCTAAGGATGCTTGGGATACACTTACCACATTGTACCAAGATAGGAATGAGTCTCATGTTGCTTACCTCCGAAACCAGTTGAAGAGTGAGCACATGAATGAAGGTGATCCTATGGACAGTTTCCTTAGGAAGATCAAAGGCTTGAATGAACAATTGATTTTTGATGATGAGGTTATACCAGATAGCTCACTTGTGCAGACCGTTCTGAATGTTCTTCCTAATTCATATAAGGGTTTTGCTTCTACTCTTCGGTTGATGATGAAAGACAATCCGAATGCCTTATCATTTGAGGAGTTAGTCTCTGTTTTGTTGCACGAAGATTAGTCCAGGTAGAACAAGTCCATTATGCAAGTTGCAGATCAAGCTTTCCTGACTAATCAGAAGGGCAAAGGAAAATGGAGCTCTTCAACTAGTAAACAGAAATCTGCTAATTCTGCACATTAGAAGAAGGAAGATAAAGATGAGAAGAAATTAGAAAAGCCGAAATTGTTTTGTAAGTGCTGTAAAGGGAATGATCATATCATAAAGAACTATCCAAAACTGACTGCTAAAGAGGCAAAGAAGAAAGAGGCTGGAATGGTTGTTGTAGAGGCCTCTACACCAAAAACAGAGTCTGCTAATTTTGTGCAGGAAGAAGAATGGACATTTACTACTGTCTACAGTTTTGACCCATCTTCTCATGAGCAGTGCATGTCTGCAGTAGACTCACATGTTTGGTATTTTGACAGTGGGGCGACCAAACATATTACCTAGCAGCGTAGTTTCTTCTCTTCGCTCGAGCCTGCCCCTACAAGGAATACTCTTACATGCGCCCACAACTCCTCTTATCCTGTTATGGGAGTTGGTAAAATCATTTTGACTACTGCTGATGGTAGTTCTTTCACTTTGTCAGATGTTTTATTTATCCCAGGGATCAAGAAGAACCTGTTATCAATTTCTGCATTAGCCAAGATTGGCTTGGTTGTGAAATTTGTTGATGACAAGTGTACAGTTCATGATCTGTTAAATGGTTATGTGATTATTGCTTCTCGCATTTTATTTCGTGGGCTGTATAAGCTCATAGACTATGAAAGATCTGTATATGATTTGGCATGTGCAGTAAATGATTCTGCGAAGGCTGTATTTTGGGCAAAATGAAGCATTCATCCTTTCCAAAAGATGGTTCAGTTCGGGCTACTCAGAAATTGCAGCTTGTACATAGTGATGGCTATGGTCCTATGCAGACACCTTCTTTTCGACACATGGTTGAAAGGGGATACCAAGTAAATTTCAACCACAAAGGATGCTTTATTGAAGACCCAAGGAATGGCTATGAGCTGATAGCCAAAGGAAACAAGGAAGGACGTATGTTCACTCTTTGACGTTTGCAAACGGCAAAGCAACAAAACAATGTTCATCACCTATGGAAACAAGAAGATTGGAGACTTGGATTTGTGGAATAAAAGGTGTGGTTAAATCAACATTCAAAGGTTGAAAGACATGGAGAAAGGAAATCGGTAAGAGGTTTACCACATTTTTTGTTACAAATGTTGCATGAGATGTGTGAACCTTTTGTCAACTAGGCAAGTCTAGTAGGCAACCCCTCAAGAAGAGTGGATATGTAGGACATGCTGCATTAGACCTTGTGCACATAGATGTGTGGGGGCCAACCAAAGAGCACTCTCTTGTAGGTAATAGATACTTTGTAACCTTCATTGATGACTACTCAATAAAATTATGGTTGTATGTTATAAAGCAAAAATTAGATGTGTTTGATGTGTTCAAAAGATTCAAGGCACAAGTTGAGAAGGAGACATGTTGCTACATCAAGATATGAAGGTCATATGGAGGGTAGAATACTTCTCTCATTCCTTTAGTGATTTGTTGCACGACCAAGGAATAAAGATGGAAATCACTTGCAGGTATACTCCCCAACAAAATGGCATGGCAGAGAGGAAGAATAAGTATATTGCTAAAATTGCTAGGAGGGGAGATACATTAAAAGCAGAGATCAACACACCAAGGCAAAGAAGATTTATCCACCAAAGGGAGAAGAAAGAAGGTCAACAAGGGTGAAACATCCAATCTCAAGGGTTTTCTATAATAGTTATATTGCTAGGCATTGTGCTTTAAGGTCTAGGGTTATTAAAGGCCATGAACCTTCTACCTATGAAGAGGCCAAGGACACAAAGGAGTGGCACTTGAAGACAACAACACATGATTCTAGTTCGAAGACAAGACGGGATGTAGATAATTGGCAACAAGTGGGTTCATAAAGTGAAGAGAAATTCTGATTCTTTAATTTATATGTACAAAGCAAGGCTTGTGGCAAAGGGATTTTCTCAATCCTATGGGATTGATTATGAAGAAACATTCATCCCAATTCCAAAGATGACCACAATTAGGGAAATTATTGGGGTTGCTACATTTTGCCAATATATGAATTGAATGTAAATGATTTTATTAATGGTGACTTGGAGGAGATAGTCTATATGACTCAAGCATTAGGGTTTGAAAACCCTAAATATTCAAATTTTGTTTGTAAACTTAGAAAAACATTGTATGGTTTAAAGCAAGCTCCTAGGGCATGGAATCAAAGTCTTTTGGAGTATCTTTGTAGGTGTGGATATAAGGCAAGTGATGAAGATCCCTCCACATATCTCAAGAGGGAAGGGGGACTAGTTTTCTACATATGCATATATGTGGATGAACTGATCATAATAACAAGTGATGATGCACGTGTCAAATGAATCAAGACCAAGCTTGGAAATGAATTCAAGGCTTCAGATTTTGGAGTGCTCAAATATTTTCTTGGAATTGAAGCTATTTATGTAGAGAATGGTGTTTACCTAGCTCAAATGAAATACTTGCTAGATGTACTTTAGGAGTATGGTATGAGTGGATATAAGACACTCACACAACTTGTGGATCCAAACACTAAGTTATGTACAGGTGAAGGACAACCTCTTCAAAATATATTAGACACATCAAGCACACTATCAACAAAGGATTTTAACACCCTAATGGAGATGGATTACAACCACAAGGATTTAGTGATGTTAATTGGGCTCGTTTAAAGGAGGACATAAGGAGCGTATCTGGCTATGTCTTCATGCTAGGTCAAAGAGTCATATCATGGATGTCCAAGAAGCAAGCAACAATTGCATTATCATCCATTAAGGCTCAATATAGAGATTTAGATTGGCTACATGTGAGATCACGTGGCTCAAGAAGCTCTTCAACGACTTGGATGTGGAATTCAAAGAGTTTACTCTATTTAGACATAACATATCAAGCATTCATCTAGCAAGTAACCCTATATTCCATGCAAGAAGCAAACACATAGAGATCCATTATCACTTCATTAGAGAGAAGGTAAACAAAGGAAGTGGACATGAAGTACATCAACACAAAGGAGCAAGTAGTAGATATCATGAACAAATGCATGGATGCAAGCAAGTTGGAGAAGTTCAAGATCAACCTCAAGAAGGATATCACTAGAGACTAGCACTTGAGCTAGGGAGTGTTAGAAATTTAACAAGCTTAAGTGTGTGCGAACCAAGGCCAAATTCAAGTGCCGCATCACTTCACTTTTTGGTAAAGTCTACAACCACTTTTCCACAAGTTTTATAGCTCAAGATTCCATCTAACTTGATGGAGAAAAGTCGAGGATTTTGGAGGCATGATTTGAATTCAAATTTTACACCTACTTTGGAGCATTATATGAGAAAGGCATTGGAAGGAAGTTGTGGCCATCCTTTAGCTTCATTTGTGCACTTTTAGGTTCTCATTAGCTATCCCCTAGATAAGCTAGCCCCCTAATAGCTAGAATTTTCACTTAGGCTGATATTTTTTTGTTAATCTATATCCCATTGTGTAGATGCTCCTTTCATGAGAAAGATATCTCATTTTATTCCTATTATTGTATGCTTTGTTTTGAGTATAATCTTAGTCTCAAGTGTTCGTTCTTCTTGTATATACTGAGCTTTAAATCTTAGTAGTCTATCTCTACATATTTCCAAGTGTATATGTGTGAAGAGTACACATATGTAGAAGTTGCATGTTTTGGACTATTATTAGTCTATACTTGTGCAAGGAGGTTGACATATCTCACATTATCCAAATTGAGTCATCTATGGCTTGTTGGAAATCTTAGAGAGTTTATTTTCATTATACAAAATTTCATAGGTTCGATTCTCTGTCCAAAGAGCAATTCAATTTTTTGCGAACCGTGGTAGTGAGTAGTTTGGTCCTAGGTATGGCTCATCAATCTTGTATTGAAACTACAAGTGGATATACTCCATCTATGCACACCATCTAAATGAGGTCCAGAGAGCTGAAAATGGCCATTTTCAAAGTGGTTAAAAAATTCCAGTGAAACATGACTCAACATTCCTAGAATTCGTAGAGAAACATGGTTCAAAAATTCCAGTCAAAGATAGATAAAAGTATCAAAACAAACATGGTAGAAAAATTACAAACTTTGCAGCCACACATGGCTGAAGATCAAAATGATTCTACACATGGCTTGCCCATCAAGAGTGTAGGATCTATGCCAAAATGTGTGCAAAAAACATTGCAACATAGCAAATTGAGTACTTCTTTACTTGCTAGAACAAGATCAAGCTCTCACCATGCATTAAGTGACTTTATGGATGCATCCCTTAGTGCAATTACATGTAATGAAGAGCCACTCACTCTTGAAGATGTATGTGATGACTCAAATTGGTGGAGTGCAATGCAATTAGAATTGGATTCTATTCCTAAAAAATGTATCTGGGAGTTATGTGAATTACCAGAAGGTAAGAATGCTATTGGCACTAAGGTGGTTTACAAGATTAAAAGAAGTTCAGATGGTATCAATGATTGTTCCAAATCCATATTAATTGCAATAGGTTACACATAAAGATCTGGCATTGATTATGAGGAGAATTTTGCCCCAACTTCACACTTGATTACCATTCATTTTGTGATTGCATTGGCTGCCCATCACGGTTGGAAAATGCACCCCAATTGGTTATAAAAACAACTTTTGTGAATTGTGATTTTCAAGAAGAGATTTACATGAAGCAACCTTTTGGATTTTCTATCAAAGGTGAAGAGCGTATGGTTTGCTACTTGCATAAGGATTTGTATGGAATTAAGCAAGCTCCATGTGCATAAGCACTTGATTGTTCTTGGTTTTACATGTAGTCCAATTGAAAGCACACTTTATGTATGAAAAGATGGGAGTGATCTTGTAGTGCATGTTCTTTATGTTGATAGAATTCTCTTGATTGGATCATATCAAAACAAAATTGGCATGATTATGGATTATTTGCACCATAATTTTGGTGTTTGGATGTTTGGAGCATTATATTGTATCTAGTGAGTGAGAAATTCTTGTGTATCAAGAAAAAATATATTTAGAAACTATTTAAGTTTTTTTATGTAATATGATGTATTAGGTGTACCTTTAACTGGTCTTTTCTTCAATGTTTGCCTTAACATTCTATATGTTTATCGATTTGGTAAATGCATGTAGAAAATTGTTTTTCATTATGGTCTATGTTTACTCATAAGTTTCTCATTCTCTAATGCACATAATGCTTAAAATCATTTATTGTAAAGTTTTTGGTTTTTGGTATTAGCTTTGCTTGTTCCTTACATAGAACATTTAAGCTAATGTCTTTTTTTGTTAACCAACATTAGCTCTTCACACATCGTTTCCATATACACCTCAACAAAATAGAGTTGTTGAGAGAAAGAATGGTTTTATCATGGAGATGGCAAGGTGTATGGTCAAAATTTAAGCTTTATCACATAGCTTCTAGCTTAAGGTTGTTATGTGTGCAACATATGTACGCAATAGGTGTCCCACCAAGGCACTACAATCTATCACTCCATATGAGGCTTGGCATGGTCACAAGCCATCTGTTGCTTATCTATGTGTCTTTGGTTGTCTAGCATATGCACCGCCTGAACAACAACACAAAAACTTGGATGATAAATTTGTTGGGTACAGTTCTGAAAGCAAACGCTATTGTCTATACCATCCATAGACTAAATGCATTTTGGTTAGACGTGATGTTGTTTTTGTGGAAGATGCAAGTCAGCCATTACTTCATGCACCAAGGAGACTTCAATTAGCTCTAGAGATGTGTATGACACAGTGCCTCTTTTTACTGGTGGAAAGTCAACTACTGGTCCAAATGAGGCTATTTCTTAGCCTTTACAAGTTTCACATGATGATGTGGATCATTCCATTTCTGATGCAGATTCACATGATGCACTTGTTTATGAGAGGGCTGATATAGAGGAGGCAAAAAGTATGCCTAAATGGTTAGTGTAAACTTTGAGAGATAAAAAATTAGATGGACCTCTATCATATCGTACTCATTCGGGCTCTCATAGTGATTTCTTTGCATTAGATTGCTATGCAATGGCTACCTCTAGTCTTTATGATGAGAATGAGCCTTTTTCTTTGGATGAAACACAAAATTTAGAAAATTGGATGGCTACTATGCAATCAGAATATGATGTTATTATAAAGAATGGTACTTGTTCTTTATGTGATTTGCCTCTAGGAAAAAAGGCCATTGGCACTAAATGAATATAAAAGTTAAAACGTGAGCCTGATGGAATCGTTGACGTGTAAGGCTAGACTTGTTGCAAAAGGTTATGCTCAAGAGCGATGCATTGATTTTGATGAGACCTTTGCACCACATGCCAAAGGACCACCGTTTGTAGCATCTTCGCATTTGTAGCTCATCATGGTTGGAATGTACACCAATTGGAAATTAAAATTGCATGTTTCAATGTGAGTTACATGAAGAAGTGTATGTATTTCAGCCCCATGGTTTTATGTAGAAAGGGTATGAAAACAAAGTGTGCAGATTGAAAAAAGCATTATATGGTCTGAAGGAAGCACCATGTGCTTGGTATGAAAAGATAGATGCCTACTTGATTGCACATGGTTTTGAGAATAATCCAACTGAGAGGACCTTATATGCAAAGCATGGAGATGATGTACTTCTGATCATTGTTGTGTATGTTGATGACTGCCGATCACTGGTCCTTATGAGAAGCATAATGTTGAATTTAAGGCTGATTTGCATGCCTCTTTAAGATGTCAGATTTGGGTTATTTGCATCATTATTTGGGCATTCAATTTATGCAAGTTGATGAGGGAGTAGATTTGTGTCAAAAAAAATATATTAACACATTATCATAGTGTTTTGGCCTTGAAGGTTGCAAACCTATTGCCACTCCTATGGAAACAGGTTTATGGTTGAGTCTCCATGATCTGGAGATGTATTTTATGTCGTTCTCTATTAGCACTAGTGTTGTACCAAAACAGGACACTATAGTGTCCTTTTTTCTAATAAATAAAAAAAATCACACATACTAATCAAATAAAATTTTGAAAAACCCTTAAAGCCCCATAAAGATCTATACCTAGATGCTCTATAAAAAATATATATTTTAAAAAATAACCTTTTTTGATAACTCAAAATAAACAAATGATTGAATATGGTTGAGAAAAACTGTTTTTCTGTAAGCTTATATATGAGAAGAAAGAAATATCTCCATAAAAAGAATTTTCATCCTATTGGAATCATTTTCTAATGTTAATTTACTATCATATAATCATTTAAGACAAGTCTTGGAAACTAGAAAAATCTTTTTTATAATAAAAAATTAATACAATATAGGGTGCTCATTATATAGTTATACACTTTAGTAGCCTTCTATATGATATTGATTCATAAAAACACTAAAATGGTTTGTGTTTTATCTCAAAAACCATCATATAGTAGAATGAAGATATGCTACATGTCTTTGAACCAATAATTTTGTATGTATCTCACATACCACAAAAAATCTCAATATTTCATTGAATGGCCATAATGCTCTCTATCGAGAATAAAAATTCATCCTAAAAATTTAGGTTTTCTAAATGATATAAGATAGATATTATGAATCAAGATAATTCCATAAGCATTATAAACTATTTTATATAGAAAAAACTAGCATGTTAACTTTAAGCATCTAGCGTATGAAATATTTCCTCATAAAATGGCCTTTTCTTAGCGTAGAAAAACAGTGGTATTGTTTAACTTGAAGAAACGACATAGAAATTTGACTCCTAAGGTTGTCAAAAAAATATTTGTAGTGGTAATAATATCAAATAGTATTTTGATAACGAAAAATGATGCATGTTCATACCATCACTTTGCAAAATAATTAATAGATGATAAGACTGTCATATCACAAATGAGCTTCATTTTATGCCATAAACCTAGTAAAATTCATTACAAATCTCTAATAATCGATAGAAACATGTTGACATATATAAAATAAAATATTTTATTGCATTTAGACCAATGAAAATAACAAGATCATGATTTTAATAAAAAAAACCTCTAACTTACATCACTGTAAATTTTACGCCTGTATTGAAATTAGCATCATAAAATTAGTTAATAAATATTAATTTTTATATCCTTTAATAAAAACTATATTTTTCGAAAAATATTCAACCCTTATGCCAACATGTTGCATAGTTACATTTATAAATGGTTCCTTCTAGTAATCTAAAAAATTCATCAAACATTGTCTCTTTTTCAGGACACTAAAGTGTCCAAGTACAACACTAGTGTTAGTAGACTCTTGGATGCTTGATTTATTTATGCATAACATGGCTTGATGTTCAATTTTTTGTTGAGCATGTTTATGCATTGTCCAAATGTCAAACATTGATAGGTAGTTAAGCGCATGTTTCACTACTTGAGTGCTAGCCGATTAGTTGAATTGTTTTATCCTAAGTAGGGGTCATTATTGCCAAATTTACATGCTTTTTTTGACTCGTACTCGGCTTGCTGATATGACATTCATGTGTCCACTAGTGGTTTTAGCTTCATGCTTGGTAGCTCATGCATATCTTGGTTGAGAAAGAAGCAACCTATTGTAGCCACTTCTAGTTTTGAGGCTGAGTATAGAGAAGCTTTCATAGTGATTGTTGAGTCTATGTGGCTTATATGCCTTTTGGATGATTTGGGTATGGATCAATCTTCTGCCACTACCATCTTCACTATTAGTCAGAGTGTATTGGCAATTGTGAGGAACATTTTGTTCCATGCTCACACAAAGCACATTGAGGTGCACTATCATTATGTTAGGGAGAGGTTCTCTTATAGAGAGATCAGTTTGGCATATGTGTCCACATAGGAGAATGTTGCAGACCTTTTCACAAAGGCTCTACCTAGGGAGAAGTTTGAAGCTTTCTACAAAGATTTGGGCTTACTTCCTTTTGTGGATTTATCTCTTTCCACATAGCTTGGTACTTCCTTATACATAAGTGCCATATGCTTGTTTAGCATATTACGCCCAGGGGGGGATCTATTGATATATTTCAGTAATGATGTGTGTGAACACATTTAGGACTGTTAGGGCACTTTTTCCCTCGTTAGGAGATTTTTTTTCCCCGGCTTGTATATATCGTCATAACCCTAATGGTTTACTTATCTTTCTACATTCCCTTAGTTGAGTGTTGTGTTGTGCCCCAAACTTCATCTTCTTTCTTGTGTTGTTGCTTCTGCAGACCGCAAGCTCCAATATTATAAATGAAGTGCATGTCAATTTGGCAAATCTCATAGGCAACCATTCAGAAAGAACTGGTACATACATGGAGAAGTCTTGGATTTTTCCCACATATATGTTTCGGAACCAAGCAAGGATTCATCTATCTCAGGGTCAAGGCATTATGTATCTTTCATTGATGATTGTAGTAGATGGACTTAGGGGTAAAAACATATATTCCTCACATAGTTGGTGATAACATGAGTTCTTTCATCTTGCAACTAATCCTATTTATCGTGCTAGGACCAAACACATTGATGTCCATTATCACTATGTTAGAGAGAAGATTACGAGCAAAAAGATTGATCTTTCATATGTCACAACTCAACAAAAATGTGCATACATGATGGCTAAAGCTTTGGATGGAGTGAACTTCAATAGGTTGAAATCTATGATTGGACTTCACAAGGGTAGAAAGGATTGAAGACTCAAGCATCTTAAGTTTGAGGGGAGAACTTTTGGTGCATATTTCCTTGGCCATATTTTATGGACTTCATTAGACTTTGAGTGAAGTCGTATGTACACACATATATTTTTTTATCACCTCTAAAGTTAAAAGGCATGACATTTATATCCATTTGTAAAGGGATCTTTGAAGAGAGAATCTCCTGAATGTAAGCATAGCCAAAACCCACAACTCTCATTTGAATTTGAATGCAAATGAACAAATAAAATTAGGGAGAATATTAGGTGGAGTTCTTCAAATAGTCATCTTTTGAAATCTAGGGAAAAAATATACTTATACACTGATATCTTAGTTGTAGGGCATAAGAGTCTCTTCAATCAATTCTTGATTGCACATTGTACCCAAATCAAAGCCATTGGAGTCCTTAACACTTCCATGTACTTACTTTACTTCTCAATACATATATAACAAGTTTTTATCATCATCTTCATTCATTGTGCACTACCATTGTGTACTTCTCAAAGTCTATCAACTTCTTTAAACTACTTAAGTGAGTTATAGTCTCGTTGATTTATTTATCAATATGATCATGAAGATAACACTCTTGTAAGTTTTTCTACAAAATATTTTAGCCATTGGAGCCTTGTGTGCAAAGATATGACTATATCTTTGCGTTGTGTGCAAAGATATGACTATATCTCTATGATTGTGTATCTCTATCATCTACTTCTTGAAAAGTCGGGATCACACCCTTGGCTTCTTGAATATCTAGCTCAGATTATTCCTAAGTTCATGAAAATGAATTGTATTATCTCACTTACCTTCCTATTTGAAGCTATGCAAAAGGATTCTGTTCAATTCTGAGCAAGCTATGCACGCTCAGTATTTTTTTGAGAGCCTTCTTCCACCAATAGAAGGTTTTCTCATAATTTAATGATCCATAAGCATTGGATCTATTGGCTAGTACCTTTGAATACCATAATAAATTAAAAGCATGGATGCCATGTAACACCTTTGAGAGCCACATTGCTTGTGTGCTTTGTATTTGTCTTTCAATCCAATGAGATATTTTTGTAAGCTTTTTCTTCTTAAATGCATGGGACATGGCATGTAGTATTTTCTTATGGGGAATATTGTATCTATCCTATGTTTAAAAATGCAAAATGTTGGTGGGGCATGCATATAGCCATTCTAATTGATGAAATCGACAAATATGTGAATGTGTTCATAACTTTACTCTTTTCACTCGTGGGGACTTCAATATCCTTGAGTAGGATTCCATCATCTAGGAAGATCAGGGATCTATGTATAATAATTGGAGAAGTCTTTATAGCTTTAGGTTTTCTATGAAAAACCTCCATAGTAAATCCAAGATTCCCGAATCAACTCATTTGAGATTGGTATGATGTAATTTCTTGGACACATTTATAGAATTCAAGTTTGATGAGACTGAGAATCAAATATGCTCCACATCCGAATATATTCCAAACAATAGCTATTTCAATGTTATATTATATTTCTATACTCCCTAGCCATGAAGTGGAGCTTTGCTTAGATTTTCATATTGCCAACATAGAACTAAATGCCCCCATCATATCATGTGGGACATTCTTCAATCAGTGAGCTAGAGTTGGTGTGATGGATCTAGCTAGTGGAACTTTTGTTATGAATGGGATTTTTCATAAAAGTGATGGTGTTCATTTTTTCATTGTTTTTGTTATTGTTGCTCCTTCTCAATCCATAGGAGGCGATCTTAAAATGGTTGATCTTTGAATGAGAGATCACAACACAAAAACTTTCTCAGCGATAGCATATTTTCTTGCTACATTTGATCTCATTTGTAGAGAGAAACATTAGTATCATCTGCAAACATTGTGAGCTTTTTCTAATTCTTCTGTTGAGAAAGACAAAGACCTTTGATTTGACCTAGTGGGACTCGATCATTCACGATACAATCGAGATCATCCATCATAATAGCAAATAAAAGAGGGGCAAGAGGATACCCTTATTCGATGGATCTTATAATATAATATATGGAAGAGAAGAGTTTGTTATCGATATTACTTCAAGCCAAAGCATTCTCACACAATGTGGTAATTATTTTGATAAATTGAGGACCGAGACCCAATTCTTTGAGAGATTGAAGGTATAAGGAAAGCTTCATTTGAAGCTAAACACAAGTATACATTCTAAATTTTCTAATAATGTTTCCTTCCTTTTGCAGGAATCCATGTGGATTCATTGGTGTGTGCATACTGAAAAGAGGTTCCTCAACATTAAAGAAAATAAGTGCAAAAAAGCTAGTTTTGATTCTTGGAGCAACTTCTTTCAGAATGGTGAGTTGATGGAGGACTTGGAGACTAATAATCTGATTGGATTATCTGTGCCTTGTAAATAGTTGTTGCTAGGCATTGAAAATATTCTAGAATCTAAATTGGAAGGCTATATTAATAGAAAGTCTATTACCCTTTATGCTACTGCTATTGATAGTTTTGGTCACTTCTAGTAGTAAGCTACTGCCACTTCGAGTATTGTGAATAAACTAAATGACAAATGGAAGACAAGGTGGAATCCTAAACAATGCAGATACAAATTCAAAGCTCTATGGAATTTCCCTATTGCCATTAAACACTCTACTTTACAATGGTGTCTTCTCCACAATGGGATTTGGATAGGACACAAAGTTAATAATATAATATTAGTAATCTAAATTGTTGTTCCTATGGTGAGAAGGATCTTGCCCACTTGTTTATTAATTATTTGGCATGCTCATAATTTATAAAACCTTCTTAGTGTTGTGGTAGTTATGGAGCTTTCATATTCTATGGTACATCTAGGTCAGTAGAAATAAAAGAACCTTCAATAGTGGGTAAAAAGATTATGTTCATGCTTGTAAGAGACCTCACCAAGAACTCAAAATTTAATATAAAGACAATCAAGGATGCTGCTCCTCAGGGTTGAGTATTCAAGATATCGTGCATATTACAAAGCCTAATAATTGGAGGAATGTTCTTTTTCCTTTGTATTCCAATAGAAGATTTTTCATGGCCTCTTCGATTCTCTAAACCATTCTTATATTTCTCATGAATACTTCTATACCATGATCATTTTTCCTGATAGTGAGCAGTGGTGGATCTTGAGCTATTTGTTTTGTTGCTAACGGGGCTAACATTGGCTTTGTATCTGTGGGTGCCCACTGATTGCCGTTCTACAAGATGTAACACTTCCCATTATTATATTTCTTAACTTTGTTATTTTTGCTTTAAAGTTTTGCCTAACAATTAAGGCCTAAATTTCACGGCCAAGACAAAATGTCATACGATAGGCACAATTTTGCTTCTCCCTTTCATAAGAGAATTTTGACATGTTTATACAAGGCATATATATATATATATATATATATATATATATATATATATATATATATATGGAAAATGACAGGCAAATTGTCAATCCGAGTTTGTCATTTGACAGGAAGTTTGAAAAAACACCTATTTTGACATGAGGTAATAATATTATTAAATTTAATAGCCGTTACAAAGAAAGAAAAGAGTTTTGGGAAAATACGTTTACCATTGGAGTTGTTCGATGAGACTGGCAGAAGAAGGGGGGGCGCGGCAGGCATCGGCGAGTTGTTCGGTGAGACTGGCAGGAGAAGGGGAGGCGCGACAGGCATCGGAGCAGGAGCTGGAGAGGGCCACGTTTCCATGAAATTGTAGAGCTCGAAGCGGTAAAAACAGCTGACTGAATACAGACGCTTGCCTATACTCGAACCACAGAAGATGCCGTAGGGATACGCCGTAAGGCATTGCGAGCACTCGGATGTGTTTATATAGCCAATGAATGCACTGCGCTTCGGCAATAACGCCGTTGTCGGAAGCGTAGGCGAAGCCTTCTTGCGCGGGAGCAAGACTGAGAACCCTCCCCATCACGTCATCAATGGCTGTCAAGACTGTTATGTTGCTAGTATTTTGCACGTTGCATAAGGCCATTATGGCGTTTGTGTCAAGGTTGAAGAATGAACGGTTGTCGTAGCGCAGGAAGCAGCCGTCTAGCTGGATGCGCGCTCCCACAGAGTTTTGGCATGCCTGAGTGAGGCGATTCGCTGCGATCTGCTCGCAGGCATAGCAGCTCGATACCTTTAAGTCACCTCGGCACTGAAAGACGGCGTACACGGGGTCTTCGCCGTCGACGCCTACGCTGGCTGTGGAGTAGGATATGCCTTGGAAGGCCATTGTAGAGAAATTGGTAAGGGCGGCACCGAGGTTGTAGATGAAGGTGTCAGTGAGAGAGGAGCTGTTGCGCAAGCATTGTTGATACCAAATAGTGGTAAACGCAGCTTGTCCTGAATCAAAGGGGGGTGGTTTAGGCAAAGTGTAGATGAAGAAGGAAAACAGTAGCAACACAGGAGGCGCCATCTCTACAAACTTCTCTCTCTCAGATTTGCGGGATTAATCAGTTTTAGAATTCCCAAATCTTATGGCTGACCTTTTCTCGTCCTCAAGTTTGCATTATTGGGGGCGGGGGGGGGGGGGTTTGGGGTTTCTACAAATATAGTTTGAGAAAACAAAAACCAAAAGGGAAGCGAAGAAAATCCCTTTTGGTTGGGAGGTTCAACCAATAAAAACTCTTTTTGATTGGTCGGTGCATGTGTTCAACCAATAGAAATCGTTTAAAACTTCTAAATTTGAATTTCAATACTCTGAACATCTCAATGAGGGCATCAGAAAAAGGATAGCATTGTGCTTCCAAGTTCCAAGTTAGTCTAAACATTAAAGGCATTCGCCTTATTTGGACCTTCATCTTATTTCGAGGTAAGATATATATAGAAGCCTCCAACCCAAAGTGATAGCAATATGTGTATCTAGCAAAGTGACATAAGTATCCATATGTAGCAAAGTTACAGGAATATCTTTATGTAGATCTAGATTCACGAAAAAATAGCAAAGCTTTTAAACGCAAACTAGTGGGTGTGGTGCAGTGGTTTCCAAGTTCCTATTGTAGTTAAAAAAAACTTTTCAAAAGTCTGACCACAAGCCCATTGTGATTAACCTTAGGAGTGTGTCCCCTAATTATAAGTCTAGTTGGCCTATCTCGATTCTAGCCTTCTGAATATGCCTAGTTTTATTCAAAACCTCAAGTGCATTGTCACCAATTACTTCTCTGTTGATGCTCCCCCTTGTAGATGTTGGGGGATGGTTGTTAGTGAAATTCAAAAGCTTTTTACCTACTACAAGCAGCTCGCCAATGAAATTAGGGCTAAGAGAAGAAGGAAGATTCTTGAGAGTTTGGATAGTATAGATAGGTCTAGATCCTCCAAAGAAGCCCTTGACCTTCAGTATAAGTTGAGACATGAGAAGTATCTTGATGCTAATATATCTCTTTCTTACTCAAGAGAATTCTAGGATGAGAAGTTGGATAAACCCAATAACTAGATGTTCTCCTTGCTCAAAAATAAAAAGGCTAGGGATTATGTGCCTTTATTGAATAAGAGGGATGGTGGGACTGCTATCAACATTGAGGATAACTTATAGGAGGCTAAAAGCTTCTTTATGGATGTTTTCTCTAGTCCTTCCAAGTGGAGGAAGGATGTCCAAAGAGCCAAGGCTCTGTTTGCCTTAAAGGGAATAAAATTGATCTCTCCTAGCCTGACTTCTATCTTGGACCTACCCATCATTGACGATGAGATTAAAGTCCATAAACAGAAACCTTATTAGTCACCTGGTATTGATGGGATTCCTAACAAGTTTGCTTGGTTCTAAAAGATTTCTTGTCTCTATATATTCTCTTGATCTAGGAAGAGGTGTAAAAGAATGGTGCTCTCCATGTCCATATTAATACTGGAGTGATTAGGCTAATACATAAAAAGGGCAACAAAAAAGATCTTAACAATTGGAGACCTATTACTTGTCTTTCTTCCATCTACAAAATATTTGTTTCTACCTTAGCTAGGAGGTTTAGTCCCATTATGGATCAAACTATCCTCCTTGAAGAAAAGGTGTTTATTGAAGGTAGGTTCATCCTTGATGCTATCATCTCCCTTTGGACAGGTTTTGAATGTGCTAACGAGCTTAAACAAGATTTTTACTTCTTTAAAGCAGATTTTGATAAAGCTTGTGATAGAATTGAGTGGGATTTCATCTTACAATCCTTGCAAGATATTGGGTTGTGTAGAAAATTCATTAAGTATGTCAATAATCTTTTTGGAAATGCCTTCTCTAGAGTGACCATAAATGGTTTCATGACTAAGCCTTTTAAACTTTGCAGGTCTATCAGACAAGGCTGCCCACTAAGCTGTGGAGCGAAACTAGAGGTAGAGGCTTCAAGAGCATGTCTGCTAGGTTCTCCTAAGTGGCACACTGCTGCAAAGTAATCTCCTATGCTACAATATTCTTGTAGATGAAGTGGTACATGATCTTGATGTGCTTGGTCCAAGCATGGAATACTAGATTCTTAGTGATGACCAAGGTTGATTGACTATCGATGCATGAAGTCGTATTGGATCTTGATGTGCTTGATCCCAGCATGGAACAATGGATCCTTAGCAATGAACAAGGATGAGAAAATATCTATTTGGATGCATATAGGCATATCCTAAAAAATACCAATGTCAGATAATAAACATCAAAGCTATATGTCCTCACATGCTGAAAAGTTGGATGCTTGGTACTTACCCTCTATGGATGATAGAGCTTACCCTCTATGGATGATAGAGCTTACCCTCTATGGATGATAGATCAATGGTAGGATACTTCTTACTTGTCCAAGGGATATGACCTAAGCCAATAAAGAATATGTATCTAGAGGTAGTCCATCAAGAATCAAGATCACCAGCCCAATCTGAATCAGAATATCCTTCAAAATCAATGCCCCCTCTATACCAAAGACCATGATGTCATGTGAATGCAGGGTATGAAACAATCTCTAATAGCTTGGCCAATGTGTCTGATGAGGTTGATGTGCAAATTCGATGAGTATACGAATTTGATGTTGGTTAGGTAAAGTAAAGAGCCAAGTAGTTGTCAATAATCATGCACATTGATGATTGATGATGATTCTCTAGTGTGAGCTTGATATTGGGATCAGTTGGTGTAGATACTAGACGATACTAGTCCATGTTGTACCTAGAATGGAGATCAGAGCAATAGTTCTTCTAAGTGAGGAGTATACCTTCTTTCATCTACCAAACTCCATGCCAAAGAAGTAATGAAGTAAGCTAAGGTTTATAAAGGATGATATTTTGTGAAGGTTGTAGACAAGACTATATAGTGTGCTTAGGCATGAGGTTGATTTTAGAACCTCCATCCACTATGACTTTGCGAATGGTCTACCCCAAGACATTCATAATCAACCAAGAGTTTTGATAACCAATGAGTGGGGCCTATATGAGAAGACAAGTGCCTTTCCCACCACTAATGAATCCTTCGTGGATGGAGTTATCGATAATTTTGAATAGATCCCCCCAAGTCATGAATCAAGGTGCGACATGTCATATAGACATACCTACTTGAACATATCCATTAGCACTTTCTCAAAAGAGAGCAATGAGTTAGGAAGGAGGATTGGTGGCTTCATTGAACAATTATGCATCTTCATCTTACTGAAAATTTGAGATCATCCCCATGACTCCTTATGCATATTGCTCTCAGCATAGTGCTTCTAAATTCATGAATGAACTTGGAATAGTTCACTCATCACTTCATTTCATTTGAATATATGCAAAAGATCTCAGGTTAATTTTAAGCAAGATTAGAGATCTACTCTGCATGTTCTCTAAGGATGGAGGCTTAATTGCAAGGGAGAGTTTTTTATGGATACATATGAGGAAATGAGCTGATGCCTATATTCAGAAACAAAGAACAACTAATTCAAGAGGAGTAGGAAAGGTTAAACACATGATGTGCAAAGGATGCTCTGTAAAGGTCCTATATTAAAAAATCTATCTTTGATTTTGTACTTCCTTATATAAGGAATTGTAAGCTAAGTTGCATTTATTCGACAAATAATTAAAAAATATCGAATATATTTTTTATTCATGGTTATCCGAATAAAAATTGAAAAAAAAAATGGGCGCGGCTAATCTTTCGACTGAAAACTTTTTAAATAAAAAATGCTTTAGATCGAAAACGTATTTGATCAAAAGCGCTTTTGATAAAAAAGAGATTCCTAACAAAAAAATATATAATTTTATATTCGATAAAAAATTTCATTGCACATGTGCTTGTTCGCTACTCTATAGAGCTCTAATCCTACTACTTCTTTCATAGATACCTTTCTTCATCGTATCATTGAGGTATTCATTTGATTCTTATTTATTGTTTTTTTCATTGTATCATGCATATTGTATGATTCACATATGTGTCTCTTACATATGCCTAATTTGTATTTATATAATTAGTTTTGTGTTTTTTAATCATCAATTGTATACATGTTTGACTCACGAAAGCCATCTCGATTCCTACTCTCTCAATAGTATAGGGAGTGTACACGAACTATTGTGATTGTCTAATTCTTTGACTCTTACTCTCATAATAATCACTTAGATTCCGATGAGCATACTTAGTGTAGGTCGCAAGGTGTATAGAAACTATTGTGATTGTCTGATTCTTTGACTATTAGTCTCACAATAGTCACTTAGATTCTGATGAGCATACTTAGTGTAGGTCACAAGGTGTATGATCATCAGAATCTAAGTGACTATTATGATTGTCTGATTCTTTGACTCTTACTCTCACAATAGTCACTTCGATTTCGATGTGCATACTTAGTGTAGGTCACAAGATGTATAGAAACTATTGTGATTCTCTGATTCTTTGACTCTTACTATCACAATAGTTACATACAATCATGTGACAAGACTCATACATAGTATAGTGAGTGTATATGAACTATTATGAATGTCTGATTCTTTGACTCTTACATTCTTAATAGTTACAGAGATTCGCTTCAAAATTATAACTACACTTTCTATTTAATTATAAATCTACTTATATAGCTAACTATCCATATTTCTATCATTTTTCTAGACTCTACACATACTATTGATTTATCTATCCATACACTTATTGATGTACCTATGTATATGTGTACTTAAAATGTATTAGAGTATCTATTATTTTATTTACGAGACTTATTTTTTATTATTGTTCTTATGAATTAGATTTGTGTTTAAAGAGCAATTTTCTAGAACATCATATATCAACATTGAAGATAAATTTGGCAGTGTGTCAGGTGGAGCACATGTATTAGATGAGAAAATGTCAACAGAACTTACTCCTTTCTTTGGATATATCATCAAAGTAGTAGAGTCATTGGCATTGGATACCACCAGAATGCTTGGATTCATCGACAAAATCAAATTTGTCGATTTACATTATCAAAAATGAAGAGAGGAATGCGAGTGAGATTGAAAACGATGGAACATGGAGAGAGACCATCAATAGTTCCAAATACAAGAGATACGCATGTGAATATGGGAGATCAAACATCAAGTTATCTTTGTTTGCTCCCATATTCATCTATTCATTTCGAAGATGCAGATCTTGTGGGAAAAGAACAATATGGAATGATCCATGAAGTCATAATAACACACCCGATATTCATCAACGAAGTATTTGCAGCCAAGTTATTCAAACTACATGGTGTAGATATACAAACACGAGAGAATGAAGCCACAATTTTATATGTTACACATAGTGGAATTATTAGTCCACCCAGATTAGCCCGATACCATAGCAAAAGCCCATGTCTTATTTTCAAACTATGGAATGGTGGTACATTAGATATGTGGCTATGAAGAAGGAGTACCTAAACGTACCACAAAGTGGATGTATTAAAGACATAGAAGGATACATAACAACCTTGAAGACAAACATTTGGAAGCTGATCAACGGATTATTGCAAACAATATCATTTTTACACACTTGTGATATATCCCACAATGATCTCCATCCAAGTAATATTTTGTTGCATTTTGAAGCTCAACATGCTATCGGGTTATGTGATTTTGGTAGAGCAACATATTTACCAATAAAAAAATATCCTCCAAAGCTACCTGATTTAGAAATATTGACTAGAAATGAGTGGAGTCGAAAGTACTATTGGATTACACTTGAATGTATATCCACTAGTCCTCCACCTTTAGTTAAAAGCTAGGGAATGGGATTTACAATTTCAAATATGCTTTAGAACTAGCTTTTGACAGAGATGTATTAAAAAGAGTAGATGCACATGAACTACTTAGAGCATTCTTGAATCTAAGTTGGTATGGTTTAAATATATCCATGATGGATGGATTAAAACCATAATGAAAACAATCCGTATTCAATTCAACTATGTGGATTAAATGATATAAATTCATTTTCATTAAGTGGAGTAAATGTTGTGGATTCATTTGAGTTATGTGGATTACATGAGGTGGTACTATTTGAGTTAAGTGGATTAAATGAGGTGGTATCATTTGAATAATGTGGATTAAATGAAGTGCTATTTTTTGAATTATGTGGATGAAATGAAGAGGATTCATTTGTAATATGTGGATGAAATGATGTGGATTCACTTGTAACATGTGGATTAATGGATGTGGATTCGTTGGAATGAAGTGCTATCTTTTGAATTATGTGATGAAATGAAGTGGATTCATTTGTAATATGTGGATTAAATGATGTGAATTTGATGTATGTGATGAAATGAAGCAGATTCATTTGTAATATGTGGATTCATTTGAATGAAGTGCTATCTTTTGAAGTATGGGATGAAATGGAGTGATTCATTTGTAATATGTGGATTAAATGATGTGGATTCATTTCAATGAAGTGCTATCTTTTGAGTTATGTGATGAAATGAAGTGGATTCATTTGTAATATATGGATTAATGATATGGATTCATTTGAATGAAGTGCTTTCTTTTGAATTCTATGGATGAAATAATGTGGATTAAATGAAGCGGTATGATTTGAGTTAAGTGGATTAAGTAAAGTGGTATCATTTGAGTGGATTCATTTAAATTATGTGAATTAAATGAAGTGGATTCATTTGAAGTATATGGATTAAATGAAGTGCTACCATTTGAGTTATGTGAATTCTTCTGAGGTAAAATTAGTGTTTTGTTTTGCATATTTGAAAGTAAAACATGCCAAGAATACTAGATGTGAATAATGATCTTGATCATCCTGAATCTCAAAGGATTTTTTCTGAGCAAAGTACTCAATTTTCACAATCAAACATTTTTATTCTATCAGGATTTAGAGCCAGAAGGATTAGAAGGAGAACCATTATCAATGAAAGAAGTAAAAAAGCTATGTCCCAATCATTTTTTTCGTGATGTTGTCTTTCGGGTTACAGGAAGGGCAAAAGAAACGATACCCTTAAAGCTTTCCCACTTACAATATAAAGGATTAACAAAAATTCTACTTTGATGCTTTGTGCCAGTTGAGAGATCATTACTAAATAATAATAAGATAGTACTATATTTCATTCAAAAACTTTTTGTACAAGATATTCTTCATCGACATGTAGATTGGGATGATTTCTCAAAGAATGCAGGTATAGGTTTGGATCGTCCTCAAAATTGGGCAAAATTTCATAATTAAGAAAACAAAGGCCCCCTTCCTCGAAAGTGGCCCTACATTTTGCTACCTGAAGAACATTATCTTATCCATGCTTTATCATCATAGGGGAACAGAATTATACAATGAATGTTTAACAATTACTAGATTATGAAGAGCAATTGATGATCAACAGAAGAGGATTGAAGATCTCGAAAATCAGGTAAAAATTTTATAAATATCTATGGATGCATATGGGAGTAGATATGGAAGACTCTCGCAAGCACCATCATCTTTTGATCGATTCATAACCGATGAACTATTTGATCAACAAAACACTGAATAGAAAAGAGTTTTTTATAATCAAAGATCTTTCTACATTATAAAACCATCAATTTGGCAATTAAATCTAATCAAAGTATTCAAAGTACACCATTTTATTCATTTTGAATATCATTATCTATGATAGGTACCATGTCATCTATTTCTTCCATGTCTGAACTATTGTTGTGATCTACATCTAAATCACGATCACTCCATGAATCATTTATTAAAATTTCATGAGTTTGAAATTCTCCAAAAGTTTGTTGTGCTGCTGTAGAAGTTATCTTGGTTGGATTATGTAACAAATGCATATTACAAAACATATATACCAAATCATTGACATGTGATACACTTAAGCAATTTCTTCTTTTTGAATGAAGAAAATTATATGCAATCCAATTACATTCATAACTACCACTTGAAGTTGTTACTGAAAGCACTCTCATAGCTATATGTTGCAACTCCACCGATTCATCTCCGTACTCTTTTCACCATATAGGAGGTGGATGCTTTTGAATCACTTCAATGTGCCATAGATCTCCAAAACATCCTTCTCTATTTACGTAAGCTACTCTTTGGTGGAGTGCATCTCGTCCATCTATACCTGGAAGTAATAATTGGCATGTGATTTTGAAATTTCCCATGACTTCTTTGTTTGATGCTTGACCATTGAGTTGAAATGTTGGATCCAAAACAAATGATGTTCCATGTAAATGAGTATGCATTTGCGTCCATCTTTTCTCTGCTAATGATACAATCCGTGTTTTTTCTCTCAATGAAAATTGATTAAAGTCTTTCACTTTTTAAATAGGTTTTGACATAATCGAATAAATATTTTCTATCAAAAGCTTATCAGTATCAACAATCCGTAAATGTTCCACAAAAGGTTTAGTGATACCAATGATTTCTTCAAGATTACATAAAAAATTTTGTGACTGTATTAGAGATGTATGCTTTGAAGCTGCAACTCGATAAGAAGGATACTTCTCTAGCTATGCCTCCCATCTTCGATCAGCAATCATTTCTACATGGGTTGGCTTGATTTCCAATAATCCATTGACCACAATATAGGCAATTGAAGATCATGTAGCGCAAAAGATATGAAGTGCTTTATTGGGAGATTTTGAACAAAAGAGCGAATATGAAAATTGATGCTCTGTAATGAATTCAACCACATGATTTGCATCTAATAAACTTTGTTTAATGAAAGATAATCTACCTATATCTTTCAATAATAGATTTAGTATATGAGCTATGCATGGAACCCAAGTAATGTCTTCATACTTTTTTTGAATTGCAATTCCAACACTTCAAAAATTAGATGCATTATTAGTCACTATCATAGTCACATTCTTTAGACCACTCACATGCGATATAGCATGTTCATATATCTTTACAAGAAAAGCTGAACTTTTCTCTTTAAGAGAAGTATCAACAACTTCCAAAAACATGCTTCCTTTCGGACATATAACCATGACATTAATTAGTGGCTTCTTTTGACAACTTCTCCATCCATCCAATGCTATTGTACATCCATACATGGGTACATAATCAAGCATGGTGAAACATTATTAGATCCGTTGTTTTTACTACATTCACGAGGTCCACTCTTTTTTGATGGAGCTGGAGAAAATGGAGTAGATTTATCTTGATTATTGTCAAAAATAGTTTGAGATACTTGAGTAGAAATATCATGAGGATCCTCTGTTGTTATTGATGCATCTACTCGTTCTTGCTCTACACCTGGACTACTTGGAAAGTGTTGTGAACTACTCATGCTTTTGAATATTTTTGATGTGATACCTTGAGATTTACATTTATTTGCATAACTTTCAAAGTGTACCCATATATCACAGTCTGGATTACAACATCCCGCCACATTATTACCTGTATTAAAAGATGCTCTTTTATCCGAGTTGCATTTCCTACATAATGATGTCCACAACATTTGCATTGTATTGTGGAGACTGTTTTACCCTCTTGATGAATAATCACATATGACCATTCTTTTCCCTTTCCCATAGTGCTTGCTTTATGAAGACTTTATATCTATAAAAAGACAACATAAATCAATATCAAATAAGATATATATATCACTAAATATGTATCTTAAAATATATATAGACTACTATAAATCTCTCTCAAAGTTTTTAAACATATTAAATTATGTATTTGCATTTTCTATCTAATAATTATCAATCATATACATGCATGCTATTGCGAAGTAAGAATCAATGTTGAGTCAAAAAATCATAATAGATTTTAATTCTTAATCACACACACATACAATTACACATATTATAGTGAAGTAAGGATCAATGGTGAGTCAAACATTTACAATAGATTTTAATTTTCAATCATACTAAATACACACACATACTATTCTGAAATAAGAATCAATGTTGACTCAATCAATTACAATAGAATTTAGTTCTCAATTATACACCAACATACAATTACGCTTACTACTGTCAAATAAGAATCAATGTTGGCTCAATCAATTACAATAGACTTTAATTCTCAATCATACACCCACATATAATTACACATACTATTGTGAAATAAAAATCAATGTTGAGCCAAACAATTACAATAGAATTTAAATCTCAATCATACACATATACATTACACATACTATTGTGAAGTAAAATTCAATGTTGAGTAAAAAATCACAATAGTTTAATTCCCAATCATACACACACATACATTTACACATACTACTTTGAATTAAGGATCAATGTTCAGTCAGAAAATCACAATAGATGTTAAATTCTCAATTATATGCACATATTCTTACACATACTATTGTGAAGTAAGAATCAATGTTGAGTCAAAGTTGAGTCAAACAATAGCAATAGATTTTCATTCACAATTATACACTCATATGCACATACACATGCTATCGAATGAAACTTCATTGGATCCCTTTACAATTCAAGGTTCTGAGAAGGTGTTAATAAGCCTACAAGACAAAGCCATCTAAAAACATATAAAGTTCTAGTTCGCTTATTAACACCTTCTTAAATCTTGAATTATCAAAAAGAAGATAAAACATTTTCCAATAAATTCATTAGTTTTCCTATCATAATCAAACACACACATACACATGTGCGTACACAATCAAATTAGATTTTCACTCACAATCATATGACATACACACATATACACATACTATTATGAAGTAAGAATCAATATTGATTCAAACAATCACAATAAAATTTTACTCAACATCATAGACACACATACATATACTATTGTGAAGTAAGAATCAATGTTGAGTCAAACAATCACAATAGTTTTTAACACACAAAAAAATATATTTTTCTTTAGTCATAATACTCAAATATTTAATATTTATAGCAAAGTTTATACCTTCTTCTTTGTACGACACTGTAAGTTCATAGAAAACAAAGTAACTCTTATGGAAAAGGATTCAAAGTGTGTTCTTTTATAACAATGTACTCGATCGAATTATTTTTTATCAAAATATTTTTTGATCGATAGCTTTTTGATAAAAAAGCATTTCATCAAAAGTGCTTTCGATAAAAAAGCACTGAATTACTATGCAAAAAGTATTCGGCCATGCTCGAATAAGCTTACATGGCACTGAATAATTTGGTCGAATAATAAGGGCTTGGCATAAAATTTTGTAATTATTCACGAATAAACGAATTATCGAATAACGAATAATTCAACCTAGATTGTAAGACATCACAAGAGACATGGAATTCTATGGAAACATTCTTCTCTTCAAATACAAAGGCTAGGAAGAATCAATAGTGGATGGAGTTCACAACACTCAAGAAGTTACCCAAGCAAAGTGTAATAGATTTTTTTGCCAAAATGAAGGACATTGTTGATCAATTAGGGAGCATCAGATGAATCATTGATGAAGAGCAGATTATGAGGGAAGTCATCAAAGGAATCAAGTATGAAGAAAAGTGGAAAGCCTTCACCACTGCCATGGACTTATACATGGATATGCAAGTTCCAAACTTCAACACTCTCATGAGATATCTCTTCACTCATGAATCCGAACTTATGAAGAATGGTGAGAACCAAAAAAGTAATCGATCCTCTACCCTTTGTATAGATAAAAGTAAAGTCATAGATAACAAAGGAAAAGGTAAAATGATGAAGGAAGCACCTCCCAAACTAACTCTATAGGTTGACATAGCAGCTCAAAAGGAAGAGGCAAAGGAGCTAGACAAGGCAAGGGGAGATCTCAAAGCTCCTCACCTTGTGTTATATGTGGATTATCCAATCACATTACAAAGCATTGTTTCAAGAACCCAAGGAATCATGGAGGAAGAGGATAAAACGAAGGTGGATATGGAGCTCATAGAGGTAGATACAACTCATATAGTTATAAAAACAATACCCACAACAAAAACTACCATGTTAGATACAAAGGAGGGAGAGATTGCACAATTACACTGATGATCAATCCTAG
This sequence comes from Ceratopteris richardii, assembly GCA_020310875.1. NCBI lineage: Eukaryota > Viridiplantae > Streptophyta > Polypodiopsida > Polypodiales > Pteridaceae > Ceratopteris > Ceratopteris richardii. Next base: position 95,820,678 of record CM035439.1, read on the forward strand.
GAGGATTCATTTCTACTTACAAATATGGCAACGAAGGAAGGTAAATATAATGAAATGTATTCTAAATTGACTCTAGATGCTCAAAACATGTAAGAGGGAATGTAACTTTGCTTTTAGACTTGGAATATCCAAAGAATAGGCATGAGTTCCAAACAAATCATGAAACAATGGACCCTCTGGATAATATAGGAAATTCAAAGATTTACAATGGTAAGATTCAGACAAATCATGAAACAATGCACCTTCTCGATAATATATGAAATTTAAAGACTTCCAATGGTAATATGAATCTATTGAGTAGAGTTCTCAATGTGCCAAGTATTACAAAAAGGAGGAGATCAGCTCATGGAATATCCAAGGTCAAGGCCAAGCTACAAGATTTGAGGAATATTGCAGAATCCTATCAACAAACCATCAAGAGATCAACAAGAGAAAAGAAGAAGCCAAAAAGGTATGGCTATGACACTTCATTAATAACAAAACATTCCATCTATGTAGCTCAATATTTGAACTCTAAGCCCTCATCTTATGAGAAGGGCAAGAAGAATCTAAAATGGATGAATGCTATGGAAGAAGGGATTAAAGCTTTGCAAGTAAAAAACACTTGGGAATTGGTTCCCAAGACTCCTACCATGAAGGTCATTGGATCCAAATGGATGTATAGGGCGAAGAAAAACTCTGGTGGAACTATCAACATGTACAAGGCTAGACTTGTGGTTAAAGGGTATGCTCAGACTCAAGGTATTGATTATGAGGAAATCTTATCTCCTATGGAAAATATGCCAAAACTTAGAGTGCTTATGAGCATTGAAGCCGCAAAAACTAGACGATCTATCAGATGGATGTGAAGAATGCATTCCTCCATGGATGGATATCTCAAGACATATACATAATTCAACCCCCTGGGTTTGAAGACTCACATTATCTTGGACATGTATGTAGGTTAAGAAAAATCTTATATGGGCTAAATTAAGCTCCACGAGCTTGGAATCATAGGCTTGTGTATTATTTGTAAGAAAAATAGTTTTTTAGTAAGAAAAGCAGACCCATTACTCTTTATCGAGAGGAGACATGAAGAAGTTATATACCTATGTGTATATGTAGATGGTGGAGTTTAAACTATGCTACACTCACTAGAGTAGATATAAGTTATAGTGTAAGTGTTTTGAGCCAATCCATGCATACTCCAAGGAATCCATAGAAGTAGCTACAAAGATTCTCAAGTATCTCAATGGAATAAGAAATGAATTCTTATCTTGTTCATATACATCTGATGTAGATATAAAGCTATTCTATGATACAGATTGGCTAGGATCAAAAGATGATAGAAATAGTAGTTCAGGTTATCTTACATTCCCATATACAAATCTTATATCATGGTCATCCAAGAAGCAACCCAATATTGATCTTCCATGTACCAAGGTTGAATATAGAGGCTTGATAAATGCAACTCACAAGGCTATATGGATCAAGATATTATACTCAAATTTGGGTGTGAAGTCATATACCCTCATATCGTTGGAGGTAACATAAGCTCTTTATATCTTGTAGCTAATCCCATTTATCATGCTAGGACCAAACATATTGAGGTCCATTACCATTATGTTAGGGAGAAGATTAAAACAAAAGAAACTAAACTTTGATATGTATCCACTCAACAATAGTGTGCATACATTGTGACCAAAGGCTTGGATGGAGTGAAGTTAACCAGGTTCAAAGCTATGATTGGACTTCACAAAATCTCAATGGATTGAAGAACCAAACATCTTACGCTTGAGGGGGCGATCTTGGTGCATATGGCAAGCCTAAATGCTTGAACCTATGCATAGGACTTCATATGAGCATTGAGTTAAACCCTTGTGCACATACATGTATCAGATGATTGAATTCTAAGGTTAAAAGTCATGAATTACTTTGCCAATAAAAGGGGAGAGATAATATCATGGATATATTGTGAACCAAATACCATGGCCATATTTGAGCTCAAAATTAAAAAAGAACTCCTAAAATTAAGGATCACTTTTTGGTAGATCCAATCAACACTCATCTCTGAAAAGTGTAGATACATTGTGATTTAGTCACAGAAATATGAGCTAAAGAGATTACCATAGATCGAGACTATCACTTTGTGAACAAGGCAATACATGGACTATTCCTCAAATATAACATCCTCCACTAAAGGACTTGTGCATACTACCCTTGTGCCAATGACCAAGCTAAGAGCATCAACAAAACACTAATCATGCTACTTAGGAAAGAATGTATTCAGAAGCCCAAGATGTGGGGCACAATCACCATAGGCACATTTTTGACCTACCAGATGACTTAGAATTGTACTGCTAGACATAGAACTTTTCACTTGGTATTTGGCATGAAACCTATAGCACCACTCGAACTCTTTATAGGATCAGCTTGAGTTGAATGACTAGCCCAAAATGAAACTACTAACGGTATCAAATCCCTTGCTTCCTGCCTCATCTCTCTACACTAATTGGAAGAAATCCATGAATAAGCTAGAGCCCTCCTACAAACATCCCAATGCAAGAGGCATCTGAATCACAATAGGAGATTATGGCCATCCAAAGTGCAAGAAGGATCTCTGGTGCTACTCTACAATGTTGTTAAAGAAAGGCAACATAGGGGGAAATCCACTCTGATCTTGGAAGGACCATACAAAACCATCACTCTCTTGAGTAAGGGTGCAACAAGGCTCAACACTCTCGAAGGTCACCCTCTATCCTTGTTCAATATTTCGTGACCGAAACCTTACCTAGTCTAAGCCTCCTATGGAGAATACACATACACACATGTTTTGATCAATGGCTTGTAAATACCTTCCTTGCAAAAAAAAAAACCTTCCTTTTATATGAGAAGTACCAATCCTAGATGGGAGTCGTCAAGCACAAAAAGTCACTCATTTTGATAATATGTTTTGGTCTTCTAGAGTTTCGAGCTTCCAAAGTTTGAGTCTTCTAGCATTTCAATCTTCCAAAGTTTCGGTCTTCAAAAATTTCAAATTACTTTCTAGCTTAGGTCTCTTGAAGTTTTTTTTTTTGAAATTCCAATCTTCCAATATTTAGGTCTTTTGAAGTTTTGTTTTCCAAAGCTCTTTTTCTTCGCATGTTTTTGTCTTTCAAAATTTTTGGTCTCTTAGACCTTTCACTTTTTGATCCTCGGTCTCCCACACTCTCAGCCCTTTTGCCAACCATTGCATGAACTTTCCACTCTTCAACCCATTCTTATTAAAATCTCAATTAGGCATCAAACCCATCAAATGTTAGAGTTTCTACTACATATATGACACTTCAAGACACGAATTTCCATCCTCTTGGCTTACTATGTAATCCACCAAAATCTAGACTCTTCTAGCTTGTCTAGCCCAATTGAGGCCTCCCCCCATCCTCTCCTTCTTGGAAGTTTGAATCCCTCCCCTTGATATATCTCTTCTGGCTGGCTCTCTAGGATAGGGAACCCTCTAGTGATAGGCACCTGTAGAAGCCCCACATCATCAATAAAACGTAAAAGAAATCCCCCTTCCAAAAAAGTCTCTTGTGACCAAGCTACATGACTTCCCCTCTGAGTATATGAGTCTGCATTCTTGCTGCAAACCTATGATGTCTCCCTCTCAATAATATTCCTCTCCTATACTCTGTTTATGCAATATCCCTGTCCTTTCTCACCGTATCTCTTGTCTGAACAAACACGCACATCTTGAAGACATATTCTAGGGAACCTCTAAGTATACTCATTGTCCTCCCTCTCACTTGTCTAGAATGACAACTCACCCAATCTCTCCTCATCATTTTTCTTGTATTAGAATCTCACACAAGGCTCTCTCTCTAAGGTCTCATGATGGTAAGGCAAGGTAAGCCATCAATGAAGCCAATAGAAAATTCAAAAAATCATCTTTTCCCTTCTATATAAGGCAAAGGAGAGGTGAATTCAAAAAACTCTATTTTACCATCTAAGGAGCTACCTACTCAATCGAGTGGAACATATATCCCGTGTTAGAAATTGTAAGTGTGTAATTTTTGCCTGAAGGAATGGTGCAAGGAGTCTCTCTAAGAGGCACAAAAGGAGTTGGTGCTCCATGGGTTGGTGCCTACATTGGCTTCATAGAAGAGTATTCTTGTGCCTATTCTACTCTTGATTGTATACAATAATCAACATAATAGACTCTTTTTCTTCCTTTCCTTCATCTATGATCTCCCTCGCTTACTCTAAGTACACTTTGTCCTATTTTTGGGCCTATTTAGCAATGAAATTCACTCGGATCATTCACGAGTTCACTCCTAGTAGTATTTTGACTAATCGGTCCTAAATAGCCCTCAGTACCCCTAAAGACCGTTCAAGGCAAACCTACACTTCACCAAATTTGTTTATCAAGAGTGATGGAACATTTTTGTTGGTGCATATGGCAAGCCTAAGTGCTTGTCCTTGTGCATTGGACCTCATAAAGTTTCAAGCTAGACCATTATATATACATGTGCATTATTTGAATGGTTCTAAGGTTAAAGCACGGTATTAATTTTTGCCAAAAGTAAAAGGTGACTAGGAGAGAATCTCGTGGAAGCATTGGGAGATAAAACTCATGACCTTATTTTAATTCAAATTTCATATGTAAAACATAAAAACACGAAAGAATATTAGGTAGATTAAATGAATAATCATTTAGCAAAAGTGTATATATACAACTTTCATTTAGTTGCAGGAAGAGGAGTTAGAGATCACACTCATTGGAGTGGATATTTTGCTTAACCTAAAGGTTATGGAGTCCTTCAAAACCTCTACGTATCATATCTTACTTAGCAATACATTTAGATTGAGTTTTATCATCTCCATTATTCACTGTTCATTGTTGTAGTACATTGTTCCCAATTTTTCAACTTGTTTGAGCCATTGCAACACGCACAAGGTATTATTTTTGTGTTTATGGATTGCAATATGAAGGTAAGAATCTTATCAATATGCCTACAAAGATTTTTGGTCATTTGATTTGTTTGCATTAAGATATGAATAGATCTAAGTGACTCTGTTTGAACATCTTCATCCTCCTAAAAAAGTAAGGATCACCCCTGATTCTTGTACATATTACTCTTTGTATAGTCCTTCTAAGTTCATGAGATAACTTGTAATAGTTCAGTGTTCACTTCATTTGAATGTCTGTAAAATGTCTCATGTAAATTCCAACCAAGATCTAAACTCTTTGCACCTTGTTCATAAATAGAAGGTTTTATCTACTTGCAAAGAACTCATATGTTATTCTTTTTTGAAATAGACTTTTGAGATTCATGTTCTGGAGTAACATCACAAGATTGCTCTATCAAGATAGATGGGGTCTATGGTATGGCCAATCTATTGCGATAGGGTTTCTATCATGATAGAAAAGGTCTATTGTAATTTCGGTCGATCATATTTTTCATTTTTTCATGATAGAGGGCATCTATCATGATGGAGTAGTCCATTAGGATTGGTCTCTTGTGAGAGTGCCTTGGCATGATAGAAAGAGTTTTCCATGATAGATGGTCTATGGGGGTCTTGTTCTATCATGGTAGATGTGGGTCTATCATGATAGACCAGTCTGTCAGGACAAAGGGTGGTCTCTTGTGATAGAAGGTCTTTCTTGCAAGGGTGACCTATCCTCATAGACTGGGGTCTATCATGATATGTTGGTCTATCCAACAAAGGATGTCTATCAGGATAGATCTTGTCTATTGAGTTTTTGGTCTATCATGATAGAGCCAAAAACTTTGAGTTTTTCTATTGCATCTACTCTAGTAGGATGGTGCTTATGAGTCCTATCATCTTACATAGGTGCATTTCCAAAAATGCACACGTTTTTATCTATCATGATAGAGAAGGTCTCTCATGGGAAATGGTTTGTCTTGCTAGTGCAACTCCCTAGAATTGATCATTGTTAACTAGAATTATTGTCGATTCTTTTACACTAACATGCCCTCGTTGTGTAGAATGGATGCTTGATTGTAGGTATCTTGAAGAGGGAAAATGCGTGTTACATGGAAGAAAAGAATTGGAATGTTTTGTCAAAATAGAGCTTGAAGTCACTATGCCACTACTGGTACCCTTGCTTGCAGCTTTAAAGCTTGCATTAGTGTAGATGCCCTTGAAAAGGGTCAAGAATTGCATACAGAGATGGAAACATTGCGCTTGTAAAATTATCTTTAATTTGTGGGAAACTTTGTGGTAGAAATGTATGTCAAGTGTGGCAACATCTCAAAGGTTGAAGAAATCTTTGATTGTATTACATCCCATAATTTAATATCATGGAATACACTAATTTTAGGATTTATGTTGTTAGGAGACAATGCTAGGGTCTTTTCCTTGTTTGATAGGATGAGAAGAGAAGGGCAACAACTAGATAGTGCTACTTTTGAAAGCATTTTGCATTGTTGTAGTCAAGCTGTCCAAATGGAAAGGTGTGAGCTTCTATTGGAATCCATGATCAAATATTTTGGAAAAATCCCAAGCCTTAAGCACTATACTTGTGTGATTAGTCTTTTAGCTGGATGTGGTTGTTTACATCAGGCTGCTTTCAGGATCATAAACTTTCCCTTTGATCTTGATACAATAGTCTTGCTCACTATTTTGGATGCCTGCAAAAAGCTTGGGATTAAAGAACATGGACAGATTAATGGTTACACAAAGCATCCTGGGAAATCTAGTGTTGCAACTTTTCCATCAAATGCAGCAAGAGGGCACAATCCCTGACAACATCATAGTTATCCATATGTTTTCTTTGCATACAAAGTTGGATCTGCTTGCTGGCAAGCGCTTGCATTCAAATTTATTGTAGGATTCCATTGCATTGGATGTTGTCATGGGGACTACGGTTCTTACCATGTATAGTAGACATGGAAGGGTTGGGCTTACAGAAGGTGTGTTCTATAAATCGAAGGAACAAGATGTCGCCCTATGGAATGCCATGATGAATATTTATGCTCAGAGTGAGGAAGATAGTTGTGCTTTGCAATTGTTCTACAAAATGAACTGTACGCAGTAGGATCCAGACAATGTCACTTACTTATGTGTTTTAGGTGCATGTGCAAGGTTATTGGATTTGGAAATGGGCAAAATTATTCATATGAGCATTGAGAATATGAAGTTGGAGATTGATTCCATGGTATTCACTACTCTTGTCAATATGTATGGCAAATACAGTAGCGTTGATGATGCACAAGATTTGTTTGGCCAGCTTATTGTGGGGGAAGTTGCCACATGGAACACCTTGATTGATGCTCTACTAACTCATGAAAAAGATGAGCAAGCCATTTTATATGTTCAACAAATGCACGAGGAACGAGTATTTGCTCTGAAAGCTACTTTTGTCAGTGCGCTGGCCGCCCTCTGCCAGGGGTAGGATGACAGGAGGCAGGTGGGATGCCCCATTAACACACACATTTGGGGGTTCTACTGACGTGCTGAGAGGAGAAGAAAAGGAGATTGGGGGAAGGGGTGCTATCTGTCAGGGACTGAAGTGCAAAAAGGGGGGGCTAATGTCATTGTTTGACATGAGAATAGAGGTTGTTGCTATAGTAGATTGTGTGAATGGCAAGGTATTTTTGGAGGTGCAGATTGTGTGTATAGGAGTTCTGCTACAAGAGGAGGCAGGTAGTTCTCTTCCATTGGAATTTGGATGGAGAATTGAGGATTGCAGAGGGAGACGTACGTGCTGAGGAATGCTTTTGACGTTGGAGGTATAGTGGCAAGTCTTAGCTCGGATAGGAAAATAAGGATTCTAACAAAAGTGATTGCAGGAGTTTTCATAGCTTTTTGCTCTGTGATTGGTCCTCTTCAACGAATCGTAAATCTTGCGAGGTACCTTCTCTATGGATTCAGCACGAGGTCGGTTCTGTTTTAGATAGTACAGAGAAGAGCTCGCAACTGGAGGAGTGGGCTGCTGTAGAAGAGGGGAAGTGTCCTACGACGACACATGTTGGTGGAGAGCACCCGACAGAGCAGAAGAAGGAGGGGGAACGACTTCAGTGAGCCAAATTCAGTAAGGGCATCGATAGTTTGTTGCTTGGAGGGATGCACCTAGTAGTAAGACCTTTCAAGGCACTTGGGTATTCTGTGGCATCCTCGAAGGTAGTATTCTAAAGGGGGCCGGGAAACCTGGTTTGTAGAGGTGCTTCGCATTTTAGAGGGGTTTTCTTTTGTTTTTCCCTCTGCAGAAGAGTATGGTGTGAAGTGGATGAAGTGAAGTTTATATCTGACATAGTATTCGTGTGTTCCTAACCACTGCGGGGGCCAAAGAGAAACATGTCAGATATAAACGTGTTTGTAATGTGTTCTTGAAGTTGCACTAATTTGCATCGATTAGAGAGCATAGAAATTAATTTTGTAAACCTCTTCCATACATTTGTTGCACTTATCTTATTATACCCCCACTCATCAAAAGTGAGCGTGTAAAAATAGTAAGGAAATCGACTCTTCTGTCGTAAAATGATGAGGTAAGTAAAGGTGTATACATCACATCTGATAGGAGGAGTGTCTGTGAGTGTGTTGATCCATGCGAGTGTGAGAGTCGTTATGAAAGAGTATGTGAACGAGGTTGTGGTTGCATTGTGTGTGGGAAGGTGTGTGAGTGGTTAAGTGGTTGTATGTGTAAGTAAGAATATGTGGAGCTCTGACTTTGCGGGTGTATGAATAGGTGTGGGAAGTTGTGAGATTGACTTGGTGTGCGTTCGAGTGGGGGCAATAGGATGGAGTGCATAAAGATGTGTGTGCATGTGAGTGTGCATGTGTAAAAGGGTGTGTGGTCATATGCAGGAAAGAAAAAAGTAAGTAAAAAAAAATTAAATAAATAAGTAAATAAATAAAGAGAAGGAAAAGGGAAAAGAAAATAGTGGGAGTGAGTGTGTAGGTATATGCGTGAGGGGGTTCATATGAGCATATGCATGTGAAGAGTGTAAGAGTAAAGGAAGAGGAAAAAATGGGTGCATGTGAGAGTAAATGAGAGTGAGTAAGATGGAAAGAGAGTAGGGGAAGGAAGGAAAAGGAAATAAAGGAAGAGTAAGAGAAAGAGAAAGAAGGTGGGCACCGACAGAGGGAGAGAAGTCACGGGAGTCAACCATTGAGGTTGAATCCTTGCTTGTGCATGTACTGGGGTTCCCATCCCTCCCCATCTTTTCTGATCATATTGAGGTGTAATTGTGGACTTAGAGCAATGCAACTTTCTAGATTTCGAGAAGTTTGGGCAAAGTATAGACATCCGCACACATCTTTTCTTTGAGCATAGGGCCTATCAATCATGGACTTTGATCTAAACAAAATCAGCAAGAATGTGAAGAACAAGCACACAACCAATCTCTCTCTCTCTCTCTCTCTCTCTCTCTCTCTCTCGTAGACAAGCAAATGAGGGCACGACAAGGAATGCTGCATATTGGTCAGGATAATTCTATTTTGGCAAAGATGGAGATGGTGGAGGGGGATGAATGGATGTGGTCATAATAGAAGAGAAGATGCTAATAATCAAGAAAATGAGAAAAAATCTTAGCAAATCTACTTACCTAGTTACCTAAAATCCAACGTCTCTACTCAACTCTCTTATTATCACAAGATCGCCCTCAAGAAGTGCTACCTAGCAAGGGTTCCAAAATGTGGGTGTCAATTGTAGGACAATGATGAGTATCAACATCCATGGAGATGCACCTTGTAATTGTGAGTCCATGGGGACATGTGGGTGACATGAAGATCATGAGCGAGTGATGCACATAGATGTGAAGGTGAGAAACACACTAGATGCACACACAAGGTAGAGAAAATGAGATGGAACAATGGAGAATATTCATATCATCAAGATTACAAGCTCATAGGAGCTCTTTCTCTCTAAAAATTAAACCTTAAAAAATGAGCTCTCTAGATTTTTTATAATTTTCAAGTGACTTTTGGCCACTTTCAAACCTAATGTCTAACATAGGTAAAAATTAGGTTCTAAGACTAAATTGAGGGTTCAAAAACTCCAAAAAATAAAAAATTGGAAAAGAGGCTTCTACCTAAGATCCTAAAGTTTGAGGACGACTCAACTTGCACAAAATATAGCATGTACTTACAAAAATAGGATTTATCACAATAATGTAGTGATCTTTTATAGTAAATTGAACGTTTTTCTAAATTTGAACTATGATCCCTTTTTTGTGTACTTCCCCATCTTCTATGGCTGCTCGACTCACCACATCTACCGGCTTGCCCTTGTGTGTAAACAATATGTATGCATGTATGTATGTGATATGTATGTATGTGTGTAGGTATGTATGTTTTCGTGTATGTAAGAAAATAAGTAAGTAACTAAGTAAGTAAGTATGTATGTAAGTGAGTAAGTAATCAATGTATGTATGTGTGTGTGTATGCATGTATATATGTATATATGTATGCATGTATGTATGTATGGTATGTGTATGTGTATGTGAATGTGTATGTGTATGTGTATGTGTATGTGTACGTGTATGTTGTATGTGTATGTGTATGTATGTGCATGTGCATGTGTATGTGTCTATGTATGTGTATGTGTATGTGTATGTATGTGTGTGTGTATGTATGTATGTATGTATGTGTGTGCATATGTCTTTAAGTAAGTAAGTGTGTATGTGTATATGTGTGTATGAACATGCATGTATATATGTATAGACATATGTTTGTATGTGAGTCAATATGTACATATGTATCTATATGCCCATGTATGTATGTATGTATGCATGTACAAATCTAAGTATATAAGTATGTAAGTATGTACATACATAAGAATATATGTATGTACGTATGTATGTGTGTACGTACATATGTACATATGTATGTATGTATGTATATATGTATGTATGTATGTATATATGCATGTATGTATGTATGTATGTATGTATGTATGTATGTATGTATGTATGTATGTATGTATGTATGTATGTATGTGTGTGTATGTATGCATGCATGTACGTACTTAAATATGTATATATTTATGTATGTATATATGCAAATAATTATGTATGTATGTACCTAATTAAATATTTATGAATGTCCATGTGTGTGTGCTCTCCCTCTCACTCTCATTCTCATTTTCACTCTCACCCTCTCACTTTCTTTCACGTTCTCACTAACTCATACAAAAATGTATTTGTGTGTGTAGTAATCTCTTCTGGCTCTCTTTGATCCCTCTCTTTTCCTCTAATGAGAGAGAGAGCGACAAAGAGAGATAAAGGAAAGAGAGAAGGATAGAGAAAGGTAAAAAAAGAGAGAGAAAACAAGAGAGACTAACCTTAGTGTATGTGCTTCAAAGGAGGAAGTACACCAAGAGAGTGCTCCAAAGGTGAGAGTGCATAAGAAGAGTGCTTTGATGGCATGCTTCGAGGGGTGAGAGTACAAAAAAGCAATGATTTCTCCAAATGTGATAGTGTGTCAAGATCTTGCTCTTGATGTTCATGTGAATCTCTCTGTGGTGCTCGTGTAGTTCTCTATAAATGCAAAATGGAGAGAATCAAGCTCAAAAATTTGATTTGCAGCATTAGCCCAATTATAGCCTAGTTGGTAGCATTGATGGTAGCTCTCTTGTAGACTAAAAAGAAAACAAAAAAAAATTATTGAAAAGACTAAAAAAAACAATTTAAAAGTATTGAAAAGTTTCATAAATTTTGGGTACATGTATCCAATTTTGTCAGTGGCCCATTGAATAGCTTGATTGATAGCACAGTCATCATCCCAACTCATAAACCAAAAGAAATATGTGCATGCATTAGATACATTTTGATGAGTTTTGGATGGGTCCATGACATGCCCATCTTCCTTCATATTTTTAAAACATCGATAGAACTAGATGTTTTAGTAGTGTTGGAGGATCAAGGTATACATGTTTATGTCTTTAACATATCATTTTCTAGGATTTAAAAGTGAAAGCATTAAATGTTCTTTATGAATACTAGGATATACAAGAAGATAATAATTGATGACTACTAGTGGCTATGTAGACCATTTACTTGTTTCTTTGTGAAATCAAACCATAAAAAAATAGTATGCTGAAATGTTGGACTATCCTCTAGAATTCTCATTACTCCATTGTTGCTTTTATGATGAGATTCTCATGTCAAAACCTTTGAAAGTTATGGATGTTTAAACATATGCTTGATTCGTATAGCCAATGGCAAAAATATCAATATCTTTTTTGGAATTTTATATTTCACACCTTTATATCAAGGCGATTGACATTCTAGACATGTCGAATTGTCTGCATATTGACCTCTACACGAAATGCAATTGCTGGGACAAGCAGGTATAGAATGATAATCAAGACCAAGAGTATTGATCATCTTATTCATGTTGTTATGTGATGTAGGAACAGATTTGTTGTTTTTTGATAAAACCTTTTGATATTATAGCTTACAAGTTCACGGAAAGATAAATTATTATTAAGAAAACATGGCCAAATGTAGATAGAAAAAATGGTATAATTTATACAATATACCTTAAGTGTTCAATGGATATGTTACTCCATCCAAAGTGATCTTTAATATTGAGAATATGTAGAATCGTACTTAGCCATGAAAAAAAATGACTTCCTTCATTGATGTACTTAAGATCTTCTTCTCGAAGATATTTTTCATTCTCAAAAATATCAATGCTCTTGCTTCCATTTTGATACAAAACCACAATACAATTAGCGATTTCATCATTATAATTAGAAACATCATGCTATTTGTATTCTCTCAAATATAGTTATTTTGGTTTTGCATATTCTACATGATCAATTCTGGATACTTATGGTAAATGAGCTCTCATTGGTAACTTTGAATGGTGTAGTGGAATATCATCAAGATCATAATTTGGAATCTATGAACAAAAAGTATTCCATTGTTAAAAATCCTATCAATTCCATAAAATTAACATTTTCATCAACATCATAATTCTAAATCAACATGCATGAATGAAAAAAGTTTTATACACATATTTAAAGGCATATGTATTAGCAATGAAATTAATTACAATATATTAATTTTGATTACAAGAGTGTTACATAACATTATCAATTTTCATACAAGAGTGGTCTTGGAGGTCTAGTAGCTGGATATGTACTCACTCACTCTCATGTATGGAAGGTTCGATCTTGAAGGACTCAACATTGGTATCTAGAGCCAAAGATTCATTTTGGATTTTCTTTTCTCTTGAAGGTAAAGTCATTTGATTGCATCACGAATCTTAGGAATTCATGCCAAAATATAACTTCTTCCCAAGTCTACCTACTCCATAATAGCCTAAGTAAGACTTGGACTACTTACTAGACTCCCTAGGCTTCCAATATATGCAATCATACCACTATGGTTACCTTGGAACATGAATCTCAAAAGTCTATGTCAATGCAGATAACTTATGAGTACTTCTCAAGTAGAGAAAACCTTCTATTTATGGGAGAAGCCACTCAAGTTTTATTCAGAGCTCACATCGTGGTCAGAATTGACCCAAGAACTTTGCACAAATTCAAATGAAGTGATTAGTGAACTAATAAAATTTATTTCATGAATTTAGAAGGAATATACTAAGAGCAATATGCATAAGATGCCATGGGGTGATCCCAACTTTTTTGGAGAATGAAGGTGGACAGACACAACCACAAAAATCTACTCATATCTCAATTGCATTTACCATGAAATTTTTTAGGCACACCCACAAGAGTCCTAACTTCATAATACAATCAATAAACAAGATAATGAGACTATATACTTGGTGCAATGACTCAGACAAGTTGATAGAATAGAAGTAATGTACTGTAATAGTGAACAAATCGCAATGTAGCTAATGAAACTTCATGTAAAGGGTATTTGTAAGTAAGATATGATACATAGAGATGTTGAAGGACTCTAGTGTCTTAGAGATGAGTACAAAGTCCACTCCAATGAGTGTGATCTTCAGAATTGTTACCCCTGATTAAATGATCAGTGTATATATATACCTTTTCAAAGAACACTGTTGGTTGGATCTCCTACAATTGTTCCATGCTTTCAGAGGCTACTTTTGAAATTTAAATTCAAATACCTTCATGGGATTTGGCTGTCAATACTTCAAAAACATTCTCTCTTAGTAACCCTTTACTTTTGGAAAAATTAATGTCTCACATTAACCTTAAAACCCAATCAATTAAGGCATGTGTTTTAGCTCAAAGCTTCTATGAAGTCCAATGCAAAAGGACAACCACTTAAGCTTGCTTAAATGCAACAAAACTCCCCATCAAGCCTAAGGTGCTTGATTCTTCAACTCTTTGAGATTTCTTGAAGTCCAATCATAGCTTTGAAATTGCTTAGCTTCACTCCATCCAAGGACTTTGTCATCATGTCTCCACATTGTTGTTGCATAGATGTATATGAGAGTTCAATTTCCTTGTTTGTAATCTTCTCCCTAACGTAATGATAGCTTTGAAACTACTTAGCTTCACTCAATGTGTTTGGTCCTACCATGGTAAATGGGATTAGCTACAAGATACAAAGATCTTATGTTATCCCTAAAAATATGAGGAGTGGATAAATTCACACCCAAATCTGAGTTAGTGTCTTAATACATATAGCTTCTTGAGTTTTACTTGTCAAGCCTCTATATTCATCCTCTCTAGATGAAAGAGAAATAGTGTTCTTCTTTTTGGATGACCTTGATATGAGCTTTGTACCTGCAAATGAAAGGTATCCTAAAGTACTTCTTATGTCATCTTTTGATCTCACCCAACCTGCATTAGCTTGATATCTACATCAAATGTGTATGAGTAAATTAAATAGGCCTTCATTCAGTGTCCCATTCAAATATTTGAGAATCCTTATGGCTATCTACATGTGTCACTTCGTAGGTGTATGCTTAAATTGGTCCAAGACACTAACATTTGTCTACTCTAGTGAGAGTGGTGTAGTTGAGACTTCCCACCAAGCTTTGGTAGCTTGTCACATCTTCAATTAACTCACCTTCATGAGCACTTCATTTAGCGTTTACCTCCATGAGTTTCTTGCAACCTTAGCATTCTCCATTTTGAACTTGGCTAGCATATCCTTTATATACTTCTTTAAATTAAGATACATACCCTTCTCTGTATACATCACTTCCAATCCAAGGAAGTAAGTGAGCTACCTAAGGTCACTAATCTTGGATTCTGTCTTCACTTGTAGCTTAATCTTTTGAATACATTAAGCATCATTACCTATGAGTAAGATGACATCTACATATATACAAAGATATAGGACTTCTCCATGTGATCTCTTGATAAAGAGAAAAGGATTTGCTTTGGTTACTGCAAACCCTTTGTCTTGCGAATAAGTCATGAGCCTATGATTCCAAGCTCTTGGAGCTTTCTTTAGCCCATATAAGGCTTTCCTTAGCCTACATACATGTTGAGAAAATTTTTTCTTCAAACATAGGGGGTTGAACCATGTATACCTCTTCAAATATCCATCCATTGAGAAATGTATTATTCACATCCATTTGATAGATCTTCCATTTTCTGGTAGTTGTAATACTTATAAGTACTTTGAATGTTGGCATATTTTCCACAATAGGGAAGGTCTCCTCATAATCAATACCTTTTATCTAAGCATACCCTTTGGTTACAAGTCTAGCTTTTTACCTATCAATTGTTCCACCAGAGTTTTTATTTACCTTGTGGATCCATCTAGATCCGATTACTTTCATAGTTGGAGTCTTGGGAACCACTCCCAAGTATGGTTTTGCTGAAAGGCTTCAATCTCTTTTTCCATTGCATTCATCCATTTTGGTCTCTTCTTGGCCTTATCATAAGATGAGGGTTCTTCAGAGCTCAAGTTATGAGCTATATTGATGGAGTGTTTAGTTACCAATGATGTGTCATAATCATACCTTTCTTGCTTCCTTTTTTTTCCTTCTAGATCTTTTGATGGTTTGTTGAGAGGATTCTGCAATATCTCTCAACTCCTTTACCTTGGATTTACCTTTGGAATTCCATGATTTGATCTCCTTCCTAGGAATCTTTTGATAGTCTTGCAAATCACTTCAAACTTCAAATATATGTGTACCCTTGCTTGAGAGTGTCAAAAAGTCTTCCTCTAAATCATATGGCAACTAAATATTCTTGCAATCATCTTCAAAGAAAGACTTTTTTTTCATCAAAGACTAATCTAAACTAATTATGAAGCCTTTGGTGTTGGGCTTATATAGTCTATAACCGTTTACCTTCATAGCCTATAAATATATTATCTACCTTAGGATCAAGTTTACCTATGATTTGAGATGGTATATGTGCGTATGCAATCAACCAGATATCCTACAATGATCCACATTTGGTCTTATTTTATTCCAATCTTGATAAGGATTCATGCCATCCAATGGTTTTGAGGGTAATCTTTTTATGAGGTATGTGGTAGTGGATACTACCTCTGTGGATAAGTAATTAGGTAGTTCCTTCTCATTTCACGTGGACCTTGCTGCTTCCTCAATGTTAATATTTCTCCTCTATGGTACTCCATTTTGTTCAATTGTGTATCTAGTGATTATATCTCTCTTGATTCTCCTATCTTGAAAGTAGGAATCATATTCATGGGATAAGTATTCTCTCGCTCCATAAAAGCTTTTGAAATATTAGGTAGTCCAAGCACACTTTGAGCATGAATCATTTTTTTGAGGGCTCTTTCTCCAATGTGAGCCAATAGTTTATGCCAAACCTCTAGCGTGATAAGGTTTGGTTACCATAATTGAACAATGCTATGTTCTTAGTGACTTGGAGTTCAAATGTGAATAATCTACTTGTTTTTTCTCCCTTGGCTATCCTTTTGAAACCTTCATATGGATCCTCTTCATAGGCTCCATGCTTCATGAACCTCACATGCAAACCTTTCTCCACAATTTGACCTATACTTATTAGGTTTTTAGTAATATTAGGACATAGAGAGCTCTGTAATCGATTCATATTGCCATTGGAATTCTTTACATTCCATATCTTCTCCATAGGGTGCCTTAAGTCATCACCTGTTTGGACCTCATGCTTATTCTTTGGACTTTCAAAATTTGAAAGAAAAGCTACATTCCCTGCTACATGGTTTGATCATCGAGAGTCAATACAGAACACATGCTCATCTAATTTACCTTCCTTCGAATTGATCATCTATGGATTTGGTGTAATATCTTCTTCTTTTGTATCCTGTTTGGTAGTTGTTGTTGTAGATATTTTTTTTGTATCCATGTGAGTATTTGTATCTATCTCTAAGAGCTCCACATCCACCTCTGGTGTATCCTCTTCCTCTTTGGATCCTTGGGTTTATGAAAAAACTGCTTTGTGATGTGGTTGGATAATCCACATATGGCACAAGGTGAGGAGCTTTGGATCTCCCCATAACTTGTCTACCTCCTTTGCCTCTTCCTATTGAGCTTCTACCTCTAGCTACAAGGTTAGCTTGGGAGGTGCTTCCTTCATCATTGGATTTTTTGCCTTTTCCCTTGTTATCATTACCTTTGCTTTTATCTTTGTAAAGGGTAGAGGATTGGTTACATTTTTTATTCTCACCATTCTTCATATGTTTGGCTTCATGAATGAGGAGTAGTTCCATGAGAGTATCAAATTCTGGAACTTGCATGTCCATGTAAAAGTCCATGGAAATGGTCAAGGTTGTGCACTTTCCATCAACCTTGATTATGTTGATGAATTGCCTCATAATCTTCTCTTCATCTGTGATTTCTCCAATGATCCCTTCTTGGACTGCAACATTTTTCATTTTGGTGACAAAGTCAATTACACTTTGTTTGGGCTACTTCTTGAGTGATGTGAAATCGATCCATAGTTGGTTCTTCCTAGCCTTGGTACTTGAAGAGAAGAATGCTACCAAAGCATTTCAGGTTTTCTATGATACCTTACAATTTCTAATATGATTAAGTAAGAAATCTAAAATTGATTTTATAATATAGAATCCTTTGCACATCATGTGTCTAACCTTTCTTGCTCCTCTTGAGTTGGTTATACTTTGGTTCTAGGTATAGGCATCATCTCATCTCTTGAGATGTATCCATATAGGTTTATCCCTTGTAGATAAACCATCCTTAAAGACCATGCTAAGTAGTTGCTCTAATCTAGCTCATCAATTGATGAGGGAAATCCATTACCTATAATGTCAAAACTATGACTATGCTATGATACCAACATGAGGAGTGATGGACAATATGCAGAGATGAGAGGATCTTGGCAAAGACCTACTCTAGACCAGCCTTAGTAACACCTTAACTACTTAGTAGACTCTTGGAGCTTACAATGTTTGCAATAATACAACTATGGTACCTTGGAACATGCATCTGAAAAGTGTATGCCAAAATAGATAACTTCTCAATACTACTCAAGTAGAGAATACCTTCTATTTATGGAAGAAGATGCTCAAAGTTTTACTCAGAACTCACAACTTGGTTGGAATTGACCCAACAACTTTTGAATAAATTCAAATGAATTGATTAATGAACTATTTCAACTTACCTTATGAATTTAGATGGACTACAGAGAGAGCAATATGCATAAGAAGTCAAGGGGTGGGTCCCCACTTTTCAAGAGGATGAAGATGCAAAGACACAGTCACACCTACTCATATCTCAATGTATGCAGCTCCAATGACCATGAAACTTTGTAGGCACACTCACAAGAGTCCTATATTCATATTGTAATCAATAATAAAGATAATAAGACCATGTACATGGTGCAATAAGTTGATAGACTAGAAGCAATGTACTATAACAATGAAAGAGAGCAACATAGCTAATGAAACTTGATGTAAATGTATTGTTAAGTAAGATATGATACATAGAGATGTTGGAGGACTCTAATAACTTTGATGATAGTAAAAATTTCACTCCATTGAGTGTGATTTTTAGATCTGTTACCCACGACTAAATGGTGAGTGTATAGATACAATTTTGTAGAGAGGACTCTTGGTTGGATTTTGTTGATATATTTAGGTAGTGATGTGCGTGGACACTCTAGGACCATCGGGGCACTTTTTTCCCTCTTTAGGAGGTTTTTTTCCCCCGGCTTGTATATACGCCTATTGCCCTAATGGGCTACTTATCTTTGTACATTCTAATGGTAATACATTCAGTATTGTGTGTTTTGCTCCAAGCTTCTTCTTCTTCCTTGTATTGTTCACGTGCTTCCATAGACTTCCAACTCCAACAATTGGTATCAGAGCACGTTGCCGCTTCATCTAGGGCATCATTGACACCTCTTCGATCATAGTCTCAGAATCGCACAAAATTTGGTAAGCATATTCAAGGTGTTTCAAAGATCAAAACAGCTTCGCTATGTGGTGCCAAAATCATGATCTAAGCTTGTTTTAACCTCCGAACACACTATCACAGAGCTTGTGTAGGTTTATCTGAATTTCTTTGGGAAGTTCTGTTCAACTTTCTGAGATACAACCAATTTTCTGCATCAAGGTATTTTGGTCATTGGCCATGGCTCAAAGCAATGATGTATTGCATATGTTGGTTGTTGAGGATAAGTTGGATGGTACCAACTACCCGCTATGGGCTTATATGATGTGACATGTATTGATTGCAAAAGGACTATGGAACATTGTGCAGGGTGTTGAAAAATTTCCTATCACACCTACAACTGTTACAACAGCAGGTATTGAAGCTGATGCAAAAGGTATCAAAGATGGTGATATTCTACATATTCATGTTTGTGCTATTGTTTCTATTGCCCCTAATTATAGACCAAATTTCTTGGGATGGCAGAGATGCTCAAGCACATGCATTGATAGCTTTGTATATCAAATGTGCCATTATTCCTCACATTCACTCTTGTAGAACAACTAAGGATGCTTGGGATACACTTACCACATTGTACCATGATGGGAATGATGTTCGTGTTGCTTCCTTTGAAAATAGTTGGAGAGTGATCACATGAATGAAGGTGTTCTATAGACAGTTTTCTGACAAAGATCACGGATTTAAAGGAATATTTGATTTTTGCAAATGAAGTCCTTCGTGACAGTTCACTTGTGTAGACTTTTATGAATGGTCTTCCTGACTCATATCAGAGTTTTGATTCTACTCTTTGTTTGATGATGAAAGTTAATCCAAATGCCTTAACATTTGAAGAGTTAGTTTTTGTTTTTTTTGCAGGAAGATCAAGCTAGGCAAAACAAGTCTATTATGCATGTTATAGATCAAGCTTTCCTAACTAGTCAGAAGGGCAAAGGTGGAGCACTTCTACTAGTAAGTAGAAATCTACAAATGCTACACATTCAAAGAAGGAAGACAAAGATGAGAAGAAATCAGAAAAGTAGAAATTGTTTTGCAAATATTTTAAAGCAAATGATCATGTCATTAAGAGCTGTCCAAAACTAGCTGCTCAAGAGGCAAAGAAGAAAGTGGCCATAATGGTTGTTGTAGAGGCCTCTACACCAAAAACAGAGTTTGCTCATCTTGTGTAGGAAGAAGAATGGAGGTTTACTACTATTTGCAGTTTTGACCCATCTTCTCATGAGTAGTGCATGTTTGTAGTAGACTCTGATGTTTGGTACTTTGATAGTGGGGCGACCAAACATATTACCTCACAACACAGTTTCTTCTCTTCACTCGAGATTGCCCCTACAGGGAATACTGTTACATGTGCCAACAACTCCTCTTATTCTGTTATGGGAGTTGATAAGATCATTTTGACTACTGCTGATGGTAGTTCTTTCACTTTGTCAAATGCTTTGTTTGTGCCAAGGATCAAGAAAAACCTGTTATCAGATTCTACATTAGCCAAGATTGGCTTGGTTGTGAAATTTGTTGATGACACACGTACAATTCATGATATGTCAAACGGTGATATCATTATTGCTCCTAGCATTTTGTGTCATGGGTTGTATAAGCTCATAGACTATGAAAGATTTATAAATGATTTGACATGTGCAATACATTATTCTCAAGCTATGTCAGATGCAAACCTCTGGCATGCATGCTTTGGTCATTTGAATTTCGCTAGTTGGCTATGCCTGTAGAAATCTGAAATAGTGTCCTCTTTGCCCAAACATGAGGCACCCAAAAAACATGTTTGTGAAGGCTATACTTTGGGCAAAATGCAGTGTTCTCTTTCCAAAAGATGTTTTAGTTTGGGCTACTCAAAAATTGCAGCTTGTACATAGTGATGTTTGTGGTCCTATGCAGACACCTTCTTTTGGGAACTATCTTTACTTCTTGACTTTCATCGATGATTTTTCCAGGCATGCATGGGTATATCCATTGAAAGCAAAGTCCGAAGTGTTTATGTGCTTCAAACAGTTTCTAGTTTTAGCTAAAAATCTATCAGTGTGTAAAATGGGCACCCTCCATTCTGATCGAGGGGGGGAATATATGTCTTCTAACTTTAAGGTATTTCTGGCTGAACGTGGGATAAAACATCAGTGTATAGTTTTGTATACATCTCAACAGAAGGGAGTTGTTGAACGGAAGAACAAGTCACTCATGGAGATGGCGAGGTGTATGGTCAAGAGTCAGGCTTTACCACATAGTTTTTGGCTTGAGGCTATCATGTGTGCAACATATGTACTTAATAGGTGTCCCACTAAAGCATTGTAGTTTATCACTTCATATGAGACTTGGCATGGTCCTAGGCATCTATTGCTCATCTATGTGTTTTTGGTTGTTTGGCATATGCATTAGTGTCTGAATAACATCACAAAAAATTCGGTGATAAAGCACTAAAATGTATCTTTGTTGGGTATAGTTCTAAAAGCAAAGGCTATCGTCTGTATCATCCACATACTAAATGCATTTTGGTTAGCTGTGATGTTGTTTTTGTGGAAGATGCTATTCAACCCTTACTTTCATGTACTAAGGAGACATCTCTTAGCTCCAAAGACATGTATGATACTTTGTTGACTCTTTTTGCAGGTGGATAGTCTAGTTTGGTCCTAATGAGGCAACTTCTTAGCCTTTGCAGGTTTCATATGATGATGTAGATCATTCCATTTCTAATGAATATTTACATGATGCACTTGTTGATGAGAGAGATGATATTGAGCAAGCAAAAACTATGCCAAAATGGCTAGTGCAGAATTTGCATGACAACAAATTAGATGCAACTTTGTCATATCGTACTGGACTCATTTAGGCTCTCATAGTGCCTCTTTTGCATCAAATTGCTATGTTATGGCTGCCTCTAGTCTTTGTGATGAGACTGAACCTGTTTTGTTTGATGAAGCACAAAATTTTGAACATTGGATGGCTGCAATGCAATTTGAATATGATGCTATCATGATAAATGGTACCTGATCTTCTAGTGGTGCATCATCATCTATGATTAAGAATCAAGGTGGTTCATCAACAAGCATAGGTGGAGCACAACCAAGAGCAACAATGATGTTGGTCATCCCAATGTTGTGGATACGATCACCAACCTTTATGGGGTATTCAACAAATAGATCTAGTGTATTCAACAAATAGCTCTACTTCATATATGTTCCTAGGCCCCAAACCCATTCCCTTGCCAACACTAAATCACTTTTTCCCATGTGCATGATGTGAGCATCGAGTTCATCTTTATGTCCTTGAACCTCAATTTCAAGATCACATACCATAGTATCCTAAACTTTACAGTCTTGAAATTCTATCATGGAAACTATGTACTAATGTAGTGGTTACTATTGTGGTAGCCTCAACTTCTTCATCAGTGAATATTTTAAAAAGTTAGGGGTATGAACGTCATCATTCATGATTGTTTCCTTTCCCCCCTTTATAAGAGCATGTAATTTGACTAGGCCATGTGCTCCAAGTTGGTTTTGGAACCACACTGAATCAAAGAAACAACATTGATGTGTATTATCATTGTTCAATCTTACACCTTCTTCCAAGCATTCCCATTTTCTATATCCAAAGTTTGAATTAGGTGGAATCTAGTCTTCTTTTTTCCTTGTTTCTCATGGGTGGGTTTGTCTTGCACCCTAGCTCTAAAATTATTACCCATATGTACATGAGATGATCATATGAAGAAAATATTTTCATTCTTTTACTTTCCCCACACCTCAAGGTCGTCTTGCTTTTATGGGTTGCCAATTTTTTAACTTTATCTTACGTTTGTCTCTCTTAAAGATTTTAGTATTTTTTGACATGATGAAGTTTTTGTGCACCCATTTTAGTATAAAGTACATAGATCCTTGCTATTTTGTCACCTCTTTTTTAAGCGTTAGAGTCTTGTTGAGTCCTTGAATATATTCTCTGAATTTTTCAAATTCATGTATGTTTTGAAGCTAGATGATTACTCCTTGATATTGTTTCAAGATGTTGAAGACGAAGGAAAATTTCTTTGATGAAGCTCAAAAACCACATTTTAGATGTCTTGTAAAGCTTTCTATGTTGACAAATAAATTGTAGAAACTCTTGGAAGATGGTATGCTATGTTGGCTTCCAAGATCCAAGAGTTGATTGAAGATCTTCTTGATAAGTGGATAGAGACAAATAAAAATCTTGGACTCATGATTTGTAATAGATATATCCCATATGTGATTCTAAATGGAGAGAAGGAACACTATAAGAACAAGATTCCACTTCATACAGTACCAACGCCAAAGAGATAGAGAGAGAGAGAGGTGGAGCTTTTTAGATGTCTTCCTCACTTTCAAATGGCCTTAGGCATGCATGGATAGGGGACCTTCTCTAGTTGCCTATGGAAGTGTTGAGGGGAGGTTGCAGACTCTCCTGCCTTTGTAAGATCTCCCCTCAAGGAGAGGTTCCTATGGACCCTCTCAAAAGTTAAAGAAGGTATAGAGATATGTTTTTGCATTTATTCAAGCCTAAGTTCTTGACCTCATGCATTGGAATTCATAGAAGCTTTGAGTTGAAACCTTATGCATACACATGCCTTAGTTGATTAGGTTCTAAGGTTAAAGTGAGATATTACTTTTGATTAGTTCTAAGGATGAGTAAGATAGAATCTCATTGATGTATTGAGAGCCAAATCCCATGACCTTATTTGAATTCAAATTTAAAATATAACTCCTAAAAACATGGAAGATATTTAAGCAAATCTATCGGAGTTAGTTGTCTGTGGAAGCATGCGAACAACACAAGGAAGAAGAAGAGAGCACAACACACAATACTGAATGTATTACCACTAGAATGTACAAAGATAAGTAGCCCGTTAGTGCAATAGGTGTATATACAAGCCGGGGGGAAAACCTCCTAAAGAGGGAAAAAAGTGCCTTGGCAGTCCTAGAGTGTTCACACACATCACTGCCTAAATATATCAACAAATCCCCCCTAGGAGTGATGCAGAGTGATGCAGTGAACATGGAGTTGGCACTCATGTATAAGGAAGTGCCAAGCTATGTGGAATCAATCCACAAAAGGAAGTAAGCCCAAAGCTTTGTGGAAAGCTTCAAACTTCTCCCTAGGCAGAGCCTTTGTAAAAAGGTCTGCAATGTTCTCCTGCGTGGGCATATATGCCAAGCTAATCTCCCTAGAAGAGAACCTCTCCCTAACATAATGATAATGCACCTCAATGTGCTTAGTCCGAGCATGAAACAAAGGGTTTCTCGCAACTGCCAATGCGCTCTCACTATTAGTGAAGATGGTGGTGGTAGAAGACTGACCAACACCCAAATCACTCATAAGGCATGTGAGCCACACATACTCAATAGTCGCTGTGAAAGCTGCCATATACACAGCCTCACAAGTGGAAGTGGTCACAATAGGCTACTTCTATCTCAACCAAGATATACATGAGCTACCAAGCATGAAGCAAAAGCCACTAGTGAACATACAAGTGTCATAACAACCAGCCCAGTCATTGTGAGAAAAAGCATGCAAATCTAGTGGTAGTGATCCCCCCTTGGGATAAAACAACTCAAATAGTCGGGTACCACTAAAGTAGCAAAAGATGCACTTAATTGCCTGCCAATGCTTGATGCCTGGGCAATTGTTGAGAGCAGTATGGGCACCCAAGGACTGACTAGACAAGGAAGCCATCGGAGAAAGTCAGAGCGAGGTGAAGGATTAAGTAGACAAAGTAGTCGACGCAAATCTGGCAGATAGGCCCTTTAAATTTTTCCAAATCAACATCTTTATAACAGTGATTCTTATCACTAACAATCATTGTAAATACCATTTCATATTTTTGTAGCTCCATTTTGTGCAAGCCAAGGAGTCCTTGAGCTTGAGGAGCCTTAGAAGTGCCTACATATCAATTTTCGTATTTTTTAGACTCCGTTTAAGCCCTCAAATTGGCCCTGGAACCTAATTTTTAACTAGGCCAGACACTAGGTCTGGACAGGGCCAAAACCTAGTCAAAAACTATAAATAGAGCTAGAGAGCTCATTTTTGAGGTTAGATTGTAATTGAAATGAACTTGTAAGAGCTTTTTTGAAAGTAATCTAAGAACTCCATTGCTTCTCACTCTTTGTCTTGCCGTGTGTGCGCGTGTGTGTGTATGTGTGTGCATGTTTGTGTGCTTCTCACTCACGCACTTGTGCCTCCATTTGCTCGAGGTCTTCATACCATCCTCACGTCTTCCCGGATTGACATTAAAGGAGGTGCTACTCATCACTGAGCTACAACAATGCATAAACGTGCTCATCTGTGAGACAACAAACTGAATATGTGGTCGAGTAATGCATAAGTAAATCAAGCATCCAACAGTCTGTTGATAGAGAACAACATCAAACGCATCTCCGTCATCATGAAGACTCAATCGTAAACCTGTCTCCATAGTAGTGGCAATAGGCTTACAGTCTTCTAAGGCCAAAACACTGCAATAATGTGTCAATGTATTTCGTTTGACACAAAGCCATTCCACCATCAACTTGCATAAACTGAATGCCCAAGTAGTGATGCAAATGCCCCAAATCAGACATCTCAAATGCGGCATGCAAATCATCCTTAAAATCAGTAGTATGTGCATCATGAGGACCAGTGAGCAACATGTCATCAACATACACCATAATGATTAGAAGCACATCATTAGCACACCTAACATATAAGGTGCTTTCAGTTGGATTGTTCTCAAAATCATGAGCATGAGATAGGCATGTATCTTTTCATACCAAGCATGTGGTGCTTGCTTTAAACCATATAATGCCTTCTTTAACTTGCACACCTTCTTTTCATGTCGTTTTTGCACAAAGCCATGGGGCTGAAAAACATACACTTCTTCATGAAAGTCATCATTCAAAAATGTTGTTTTAATGTCCAACTGATGTACATTCCAACCATTATGAGCTGTAAGTGCACAGATGCTATGAACAGTAGTCATTTGATAAGTAGGAGCAAAGGTTTCATCAAATTCAATGCCTCTTTCCTGTGCATAACCATTTGCAACAAGCCTAGCCTTATACCTATCAACTAATCCATCAAGTTTACGCTTCAGCTTGTATACCCACTTAGTGCCAATGGCCTTCTTGCCAAGAGGCAAGTCACATATAATTGAAGCCTTTGTAAGCTTTGCATTTCTGCTTCATCACTCAGAGCCCCATGAGCTCTAATACCATGTATGAAGAAATAGCACAACAAAATTGACCAATATACAGATTTGAGGAAAAAATGTAGACAAAGCGAGATGCACAATAAAAGATAGAGAACTCAAATTCTCAGATCCCAAAGAGTAATGCAGCTACAAAGTTGGTGTTCTCTGCCCATGCACTACCCAAATGGTGATCTACATAGAATCTAGATGAAGGGCTTACTAGTATGCAATGTTATGTAAAGCTACACATGGTCCACACTTATATAGATTTTACAAGGGGAGTCGACATAGATAGATGTACTTGAATGTAGGAAGACTTGGACAGAAGATTCATTACAACTGAAGATCAATCCAGCTTTTTGTCTAGTAGCAAGGAGAAGAGATTGGCCGAAGTTTTGGAATATGAGAAACGATGGAGCTATCTCAACAAGATGGATGAATTTTCCAAAGATAGAAGGACCAAAGAAAGGAACATAGCCATCAAGAACATATATGGTGACCACTTGCAAAAGCTATAGTAGATAATCTTAAGGATGTGCATGATCCTCCTCGTATATTAATAGTCAAAATTTTGAAGTTGATAATCACCTGTATAGAAACCATCACATATATGGATATTATAACCTTGAACTACATAGGCTTTAACTCAACATCAATTTCACTCCTTTTTTATCTGAATGAGACATCATATATAATTTGTTTAATGGTGTATTATAGTAGAACAATATTCATGGGTAGCCATTATGTCCAAATTTTTGAGGATGCTTTTGACTATGGTTTTTTTGAAAGAGATTAAGAGATATTTGACAAATTATCATTAGTAATAAATGTGAGATTGACAACCTATGAAGCTTCATATATAGAGTACATAAAGAAGGATGTAATAGATAAATCAACTACAATTGTATAGCATAGGAAAGCTCTTTTTGAGATGGTGAACGACTTGAAGATAATAAAAAGAAAAGGCCATGATCTGGTGGCTAAGGTCTATCAAAGGAAGAAAAGGTAGTGATCAAGACCACTAAAAAGTTTCGTCAGGGATGAAAAAAGGCAAGGAGGGAAAGAATCCTGGAAAGACATTTTTTGTAAAAGAAAAAAAGAAAATCTTGTAATATAGTAGTAGATTATTAAACTGAGGAAGGGTCTTCCTTATGATGGCATGTAATTATATATTTGTTGTAGATTTTTTAGAGCCCTCAAGTGAGTAGAAATTTAGAATATAAGTTTAGAAGACCTATTTCAAGTGTGAAAGGGGACACTTGAAATGGTATTTAAGTCAGTTATGAATCATTTGTAGAGGTTAGGTCTTGATTTGTACTTCTAGCTGAGTAGTAAGACTTGAGAGCTCTTCCTTTCTTCTAATCTCATCATCAAGCTTACATGGTGATTTCAAGTTGATTTTTTGAGTGTTTTCCATGGATTTGTCTTTTTGATTAGTAGTTCTTTGAGTTTTTCATGCTATCGTAACTCTATCTCATTATCCTAAGTCTCCATAACCTTCCAAACACTGTTTCAACTTGATTGTGTGGTTTCCTCGGAATGGAAATTATCTCTCCACTAGGACACATGTATTGAAATTCAATTTTGATGTGACAAATGTCTTTATTATGAAAAATAGCACACTTTAACCACAGAAATCACCAAAAAAGCTTATTCCTAGCTTAATCTACAAGAATAATAGAAATTAGCCATAACTTTTGTGAAATCTTTGATGAAATTGATCTTGTGATGACAAATCTTAGAGTCCATTGATGAAGAAGAGGTTGTGGTCTTAGTATACTTCCCAAATTGAAAATTTTAAAGTATTTGAGCTTGTTGTTCTTTCATATTATGATGATTGGAGAGTACAACTCCAAAGTATAACAAAACAATTATATATGCCCATAATGGGTAATTAATACAATCCAATCTATCCTCACCAATCAACATGTGAAATACATCGTTGCTTTCAACCATGGACATGGACTAAAATATCTTGATGCAAAAAAAAAAGATTGTATCTCAAAAACTTGAACATAATTACTCTATCAAGCTCTACTAAATGTGTAGCAGACTTCAAGGCGCTTGTATAGGCAAAACGAAACCTATATCTATCTTTGGATCGAAACGATGAAATTGCCTACATAGGCACTATGATAGTGCACTTGGAAGCCGAAACGAGCTTTGATCAAAATTTTGATGCCACATAGCAAAGTTGTTTTTAACTGCTAATCACTTTGAGTATGCTCACAAATTTTCATGTGATTCTGTGACTGTGACCAAAGGGGTGTTGATGATGCCCTAGATGAAGTAGCGACCTGCTCTGATACCAATTTTTGGAGTTTCAAGTCTGCAAAAGCACATGAACAACACAAGAAAGAAGAAGAGCTTGGAGCACAATAGACAATATGTGAATGTACAAAGATAAGTGGGTTTTTATGGTTGAATGTTTATATACAAGATGGGGGAAAAAACCTCCTAAAGGGGGAAAAAGTTCCTCGATGGTTCTAAGTGTGTTCATACACATCACTACCAAAATATATCAATAATATGTTCCACTTGGCACACATGAGAGTGTTCATGTGGTAGTCTAGATGAAGAGGAAGGGAAATATGTATTCTTTTGTATGGTCGGGTAGAAGGATATACATGCATCTCGCACCGTGACTCAAGAGGAGATTGATTCTCATCTTCCTTAAAGAGCTCTGCATATACTTTGTCAAATAAGCAATTGAAGAAGTCATTGGAAGGGAATTCCACATTAGTATTCGAGGAGAAGGGCTTGATAACAACCATCATATGTGTGAAGGATATTTCCATTCACATGCTAAGGGGATTTCCATTCACTTCCATGTGGACAAGCAACCAAGAAGTAGCCCAATCAATTTCCAAGTAGCCAAGAGGGAGAAGTTACATACATCCTCAAGTTGCTTCCTCAAATATGCAATACATGCTTCACTATGCATGGCTACAAAGAAGCAAGAGTGTCCCGTGCTTGTCTTGATGTAGAACATGACCAAAGGTGTGGAACTGTATGAGGCTTCATAAGAGGAGGAATCTATGCACGAGCTTGAGAATCTTTTCCTTCCAATATAATTTGCTCCTATTTAGGTTGAGAAGGAGTAACCATTGTACTTGAAGAAGAAGCTCCATCTATGACAAAATCCATAGAATCACATACACATCTATCGAATCATTTTCAACCATTCATACATCCTCAAATTGCTTCCTCAAGTACGCAACACATGCTTCATTACACATGGCTACAAAAAAAATCAAGAGTGTCCCATGCTTGTCTTGATGTAGAACATGAACAAATGTGTGGAACTATATGACACTTCACAAAAAGTAGAATCAATGCATGAGCTTAAGAATCTTTTCCATCCCCTATAATTTCCATCCACTGTACTTGAAGAAGAACCTCCATCTATGACAACAGACTATGAAGTAAAAGCACTTGGGGGTCTTCGATCTACATTTCCCACTCTGTTCCATAGTTTTTTTGCAACAAGAACATGTTTCATCATGTAAGACCACACTGGATAGTTGGTTCCATCAAGCTTATCTTCATCTTGAAGCATGCCGAACAAGTCATTGCTTCCTGCCCTTTCACTAAAGAAAAAGAATGTGAAAAGGTATTTTCTTCAATGAAAGTTAAAATGAATGCTGAAATTTTAGCTCATAATTCATCACTCTGATGGCAATTTTGACTGCATGGTTGCTAAAAATCAATGTTCTATGCTCTGATGTTGATTTGCGATATTGAAAATGTGTGTTTGCTGCAACACAAAAGACTAAAATTTGAGAAGAAACCGAACCTTCTCTAATACCACTATTGGATGTGTAGAAGTACAAGAGACACAAGAAGCACACACAAGAAGCACAAATGCAACAAGACACGTGGATAAGATAGATGATTGGAATAGATCTCTCTATTGATGATGAAAAAACTTTAGTAAGAGCTGAGTAATATCCCTACGTACAAAGTACCACCACATATGAGTGTATCGTGTATATGGTAACATGGGGAAAATTACTTTAGCCAGCATAACATTAAAAAGTGCCCATGTATAGGGAAACAGTTCACATTAAAGTTGCTCGAGGAACACGTGTCTAACAGAAGACACTTGTAGTAGACGAAAAGAATGAAGCTTCCACTTTATCATCAAAGAAAGGAGTAATTTATTATGCACCTATCCTAAGAATCATCCCTTCGTGTGGTCATGAGGAAGCATCATCAATAGATGGTGGAAGAGAATTTTCCAACCTAAAATCATCAAGCTAGAAAGGCTCTTGCTGCAGTGGGTGAAGAAGCTCTATGGTGTGAGTAATCATATGCCAACAACTATTTAAGAGAAGGCACGACAAAGGAGATCACAAAGAATAGAGGAGCAAAGGTGGGCTTTGTTGAGATATCAAGCTGAACATGTCATGACCAAGGATGAAACATAGAACTTTTCATTTCTCTGATATTTATAGTGGTTACATAGACACATTAGGGATAATTTAGTGAGCTTTACTTGATTTATCTATCGTGAGTGATGGCACACTTATCTCTTGTCATCTCACTCATTTGAAGAAATAGGGTTTGCTAGTGCAAACCAATCACCAATTGATGTTTATGAAGACATCATGAACTCAAGTGCATGGATAAAGTCAAATAAATATTTTTTCTCTAGATAAAAATAAAGAAAATTGCAAATGGTTATAGATGAATATTTTCTAGATATGGCCAAAAATATGTTCACTTAAAGGATCCTAATTAGTGTACTGTAGTTAGAAATTAAGTTAGAAATTTAAAGAAGGTGAACATCAATGTATAGTCATGATTTAGTTATGAATTTGTGGCTATATCAGACAATCAATAGCATTTGAGATAGGAAAGCTAATTATCAATGTAAGATAAGAAGTGTCAAGGGAAGGTTGTAGATTTATAGTTCATTCTATCTCGTCATTCTCTCAGGATGATCATGCGGATTAGAAATCCTTGTACATAGATTGTTGTTCTAGACAATGGCAAGTACCACGTCAAGAAGCTACACCTCCTTGATTGTCAATCCACAGAAGAGGTAGGGTGATATGAAGATCATGAAATGATTGATGTGCATGAAGGTGAACGTGAGAAGCACACTAGTGCACACACACATACACACACACACACAAGGTAGAAGCAAGAGGAGACACAATGGAAGGTGTAAATCACACTTGTATTACTCAATTAGCTCTTACGTTCACAGTCTTACAATCTAAATTTCTCTAATCCTTCTAAAAATGTGCTCTCTAGTTCTTTTTATAGTTTTTTGTTGACTAGTTTTGACCGGTTTCAAACATAATGTCCGGCCTAGTTAAAAAATAGGTCATAAAGCTTTTTTGGAGGTCCAAATGAAGTCTAAAAATTATGAAACTTAGTATGAGTGATCTATCTAGGCTCCTCAGGCTCAAGGACTCCTTGGCTTGCACAAAATGGGCCAGGTCATGATAGAATCAGGCTTTCTATCTTACATATGCTACATGGCTAGTGATTATAGTCATTGTTGAGAGTTTTGTAAATTATAATGAAACAATATTTTTGAAAATGAATGGGCCTTGTCCCCCAATCTTCATGCACCTCCTTCTACCTACTTCCTTGGCATCGATGCATATGGTCACTAATGGTGCCACTGCTAACCCCCCCCCCTCCCTCTCGCATCTATCGTCCCCAATATATCCTTGTTGTAGGGATTGAGTGATGTAATTCTGCAAGAGATCTTGGGCAAGGGTATGTTTGGTAATCCTGAGGCCTCATGCTAGATCTACTTCCAACTTTTTCCAATCAATGGCTTATAGAGATTTTGTTGTGATCTAGGCCAAAAATTTCCCAAGAGTATGTAAATCATCTAGAGATTGCAAAATGAATCCCCACTCATCTTTCATAGGCTTGTCAAAATATATCTTGAAAAGGACTATTTTTCTATTGGACTTTTCCACAAACTCTAACCATTCCTAGATCTCCATGGTAGCTTCCAAGATTGAACTCACTTTGAAGAAACACTTTTAATCCTTGTGAAGCCACTCCCAAAAATGAGTAAATATGTGGTTTGCCAAAGCCTTGGCTATGGCCTTTTATTGAGCTCAGAGCATGGTGATCCGCCTCTTCAATCCTACTCTCTTTGTCGGATCATGAGAGAACCATTCCCTTACCTCCCTTTCATTAGTTGTAATACTCTTAGGTGACTTTAACATGGTGGAGGTACTCTCTAGTAAGAGTAGAAAAGGGCGCTTGTATCAATAGGCATAAAAAAAGTAGTTAGGAAAAGCTTAAACTTCATAAAAACTTGATTAAGTATAAAGATTCTCATGGATTCTCTATACTTGAGCCAAGATCCAAAAAGAGAGACTTGAATGGTGCTATGTTTTGTAGAGGACCATTAATCATCAAGGATCTCCAACCCTCAGCCTCTACATTGATATTTTCATATCAGATCATTTTTTGATAGTTACCTCCTTCACATGGTCTAACCTCTTCGTCTAACCTCTATACTTGAGCCAAGCTCCAGAAAGAGAGACTTGAATGGTGCTATGTTTTGTAGAGGACCATTAATCATCAAGGATCTCCAACCCTTAGCCTCTACATTGATATTTTCATATCAGATCATTTTTTGATAGTTACCTCCTTCGCATGGTCTTTGTGGTTCCATGCTAACCCTTTGGTGTTCACGATTCCTGTTATTTGTCAAAATATTGAGCATGAATCACAACACGCATTCCAGTGATGGATCACTACAATCAAGGTACTCAACTAAGGTGTAAATAGAAAAAATAAAATCCAAAAAATTAAGAAAGAAAGAAGGTAGAAGCTTTAAAAATGGCTTATGCATTTGGAGATTGAACAAAGAAAAAGTGCATCAGCAAAAGGGTATGGTCAAATCAAGATTAAGCTGACAAATGAAGAGGAAATTCAGAGAAAGAACCCCCTACTCTTCTCTAAAAAATTGTGGGTAGGCAATGCAAATAAATCATAAAAAAAAACATGTAGGAATTTGAAGAAAAGTAGTCAAAGGGTTCCTCACTAGAATCATAAAAAACAATGGATCAGAATGTGCATCTCAGGGGAAAACCATGAATACATAGTGAAGCTTCTCCATCTCCAAAGTAAGGACCAAGAATATTTTGTAAGATATTTCTCAAAGGCTCAATGACCCTTTATCAAATAACGAGATCAAGTAGGTGATGGATGCCCTCCCGTCAGCAAAATTCATGAGCCTAGATGATCTCAGTAATGATATTTTTTTCAAAGCCTTCAAAGATTCCCTTGTGGGTCCTATTGTTCTTGTTTGGAGGGAAGCTCTTAGGTTTGGTGTCCTCTTGAAATGAACCAAAGGGTTATCAAGTTGATTCATAAAAAACTAAGCTTTTATACTCTTTTTTACCAATCTAGGAAATTAAAATAACTGGAAGTATCCTCTGCATATCTATTCCTCACTACCCCAAAGAAAATTTTGTAGCCAAGTAAGTTTTTGCTTTGGCCGAGTAACATACTATGTGAGTTCAACCTTGCTTTGGCCGAGTAACATACTATGGCATGTGGTTGATCTAGATCACACATCACATTTTTAAATCCCAGAAATGATATCCATGATGCTTTTGAATCCTATATTTAGTAACTTGAATCCCTTAAGTGATATTCATGATGCCTCTTAATCCTATATTCATGATGCTTCTTAATCCCATATTCTTAACCTAATTTACAAAATGGAGACAACCTTCACGATTAGTAAATATATAATTGTTGTATAGAGCTATATGTCATGTCCAATTCATCCAATTATATAGGTTTCTGTTCACAACTTATGATCCTTACATTACATAAATATTATCCAAAACTAAGTTTTCCCAATTGCAATTTTAAATCTTGATATGATGAATTAGGGACACTTCACACCCATGGAAAATTTTGTTAATCTATTTCACTATTACAAGTTAAATTAGGGCATGATACTCCATGATCGCCTTCATTAATCTGGGATAAAAATAAGCAAAAAGTGTGAAATCTAATCTTAATCCTCTTAGATCAGAAAACTAACTGAAAAGATGAAAAACTTACTCATCTTCTTTGAAGCTTGGAATACAACACAATACTGAATGTATTACCAAGAGAATGTACAAAAATAAGTGAACCATTAGGGTTATATGCGTATATACAAGCCAGGGAAAAAACCTCCTAGAGAGGGAAAAAAGTTTCATGACGGTCCTAAGTGTGTTCACACACATGACTACCAAACTATATCATTAAATCCCCCCTTGGAGTGATGCAGTGAACAAGGAGTTAGAACTCATATATAAGGAAGTGTCAAGCTATGTGCAAAGAGATCAATCCAGAAAGGGGCCCAAAGCCTTGCGGAAAGCTTCAAACTTCTCCCTAGATAGAGCCATTGTGAAAAGGTTTGCAACATTTTCTTATGAGGAAACATATGCCAAACTCGTCTTCACAATAGAGAACCTCTCCCTGACATAATGATAGTGCACCTCAATGTGCTTAGTATGAGTATGAGCATGTAACATAGGGTTCCTCACAACTTCGAATGCACTCTCATTGTTTGTGAAGATGGTGGTGGCAGAAGATTGACCAACACCCAAATAAGCCAAAAGGCATATGAGCCACACACACTCAATAGTTGTTGTGAAAGTTTTCTATAATTAGCATCATAACTAAAGCAGCCACAATAGGTTGCTTCTTGATCAACCATGATATGCATGAGTTAGCAAGCATGAAGCCAAAGCCATTGGTGGACAAATGAGTGCCACAACAACTTGCCCAATCTAAGTCAAAAAAATCATGTAAATCTGGCAGTAGTGATCCCACTTGGGATAAAACAATCCAAGTAGTTGGGTACCAGTCAAGTAGCAAAAGATGTGCTTAACGGTTTGCCAATGCTTGAACCTACTCATTTGAGAGATAACAAAGTATATATGAGTCCAAGTTATGCATAAATAAATCAAGCATCCAACACCTTGCTAATAGAGAACAACATTAGATGCATCTCCATCATCGTGGAGACTCAATCATAAACCTATTTCCATAGGAATGGGAATAGGTTTTCATTCTTCAAGACCAAAATGCTACAATAATGTGTCAAAATATTTTGTTTGACACAAAACTATTCCCCCATCAACTTGCATAAGCTGAATGCCCAGATAATGATGCGAATGCCCCAAATTTGACATCTCAAAAGAGGCATGCAAATCAGCCTTAGTTTAGCAATGTGCTTCTCATTAGGACTAGTGAGCAGCATGTCATCAACATACACAACAATGATCAAAATTACATCATTTGCATAATTAACATATAAGGCACTCTCAATTGGACTATTCTCAAAACCATGTGCAATCAACTAGGCATGTATCGTTTCATACCAAGCACGTGGTGCTTGCTTCAAACCATATAATTCATTTTTTCAACTTGCACACTTTGTCTTCATGCACTTTTTGCACAAAATCATTGGGCTAAAATACATACACTTCTTCATGTAAATCACCATTCATAAATGCATTATTAATGTCCAACTTATTTACATTCCAACCATGATGAGTTGCAAGTGCATAAATGTTATGAATAGTGGTATTTGGTGAATGGATGCAAAGGTTTCATCAAAATCAATGCCTCTCTCTTGAGCATAACCTTTTGCAACAAACCTAGTCTTATACATGTCAACTATTCCATCAAGCATACATTTCAACTTGTATACCCATTTAGTGCCAATGGTCTTTTTTCCAAGAGGAAAAATGCATAAGGACCAAGTACCATTCTTCATAATAGCACCCATGACAAGATAAGAGGAGTTGTGAGCATAGTACTCCCTATAGGGGCAAGCTCAAGTGACTTGAAGAAAGTGCACTATGAGGTAATATGTTTGGTGCCCCACTATCAACGTACCAAACATCTGAGTCTAATGCAAACATATATTGCTCATGAGGAGATGGGTCATAACTACAAACACTAGTAAATGCCCATTATTCATTATGCACAAGATTAGAAGACTCTATTTGTGTGAATTTTGAGAGTGAAAGAGAGATAGAGAGAGGAGAGAGAGGAGAGAGAGGAGAGAGAGAAGGCATATATTCTTGATCTTATTGCACTCTATATGCCTTCCAAATTGCAAAAATATATATATATATATATAGCGTTTTTGTAATTGGACATGTGTTCATGAAGATCTAGGCATAAATTCCAAATGGATCTGGTATAGCATTATGCCTTGAATGCCATGGAGCAGAGTGCCTGGGTTCAAGTCCTACTCAATGGACATTTCAAAATTCTTGTAGTTTCCAAGAAAAAGAAAAGATCTATACATTAATAGGTTGTGATGCATGGTTATTAGATAAATTATGTTTATGCTATTTTATTGTATCTTTGTGCCTGAAAAAATTAAGAAAACATAGTTTAAGACACAAAAATCACAAAAAATGAGCTTCCACATGCACTCTTGAGAGAGATTGTAAAATTCTCCGTGGGATATCATTTGGAAAGGCACCATGTTTTCATGGGACAAATTGTTGTCTCCGTTGACAAATCACAATTATGCCATTTCAAGCACCCAAAGAAATTGTGATTGCTCCAACGTAATCATCATTTCCCTTTTTAAGAAATTGTGATTTCCAATCAGAGAAAGTAAGTGTGATATTCCAAACAAATGCTATTTTTTGGGAGATAATTTTTTCATGGCACTCTTCTAGATTTTTTTTACATCTTTGTGATATTTTCTTCTTGATCTTTAGGGTTGTAGCTTCAATTTGGGAATATGAGGGCTGAGAAAGAGTAGGTCAAGTAATGACGGCCTTTTGAGGCTAGCTGAGTGCACTATGTGCCTCTCAAGGACTTCAAATTAAGTGAAAGAAACTCACTTAATCTAACTTAGTCTATGCAAACTCCCAAGAAACATTAATATGATAAGAAGACATCGAAGGGTACCCTACGTCTCCAAAACAATGCTATAAAGAGACTAACAATATAAAGAAGGATCAACAAAAAAATGTGACATGTTCACATGCCCAATAAACTCCTCAAACTACAACACTCATGTGATTCAACTAACATAGAGACCCAAAAATATGACTACAAACAAGGTGATGAAAATAAAAGAAAATAAAAACAAGAAGCTCCTTTTAGACCTCTCTCATTATAAATTAAGTAATAATTACTCATCACCACCACTCAAATGATACGTTTGTTAGTATATGACCAATGTATAGCCCTCATGATTGTATGTACTAATGCACATTTTATAAGGCCCCAATTATGAGGATAAGCCAATTGTGCACATTTTATAAGTCCAACCTAATCCAGATCTTCTTCAAGCTTGGAAGAGGCAGAATGTCAATGCATTATGTGCCATTCTTACAATTGTAAGTGATTTTGTGCTTACTCTAGTCTAGCACACCATGAACGAACATGAAGCTTGGGCCATATTGCCTTGCTAGCATCAGATCAAGAATCACAATCCGATTTAAGATCTTGAGAATCAATTAACAAATGAGAAGCTCTTTGAGTCGGAGAAGGTTAAAGACTCTATCAAGAGAATAAAAAATTTCCAAGATTAATTGAATGTTGCTGGTTTTTTGATAGAACCTAATAAAGTGCCTCGCAAGTGTGTTTGAATTCTTCTTGTAAAATATGATGGGCTCATAGCTACCCTTAACACTCAGGTTAGAACCTCCCCTCTTACCTTTGAAGAGTTTTCTACAATGATTCTCGAAGGAGAAATGCATTTGAAGAGTATGCAAGGTTCAAAGAATGCAAGATTTTTGGCAGAGGCTCTTTTGATAGTTCAAAGAAGAAGCAAAAGAAGAAATAGTTCATCATTAGGAAAAAAAAATGAGCCTTGCATGGGCCTTGTAAGGATTCCTAATTTTTAGGAATTAAAATGCTAAATCTAGAGATTAAGAGGCTATAAAAACCACTAGTGGTATTCAAATTAAAATAATATTTGATAGGATTCTATGTTTGAATTCTAGAATCGAAGTTATTTTGGCCTTTGGATCCTTGGATCTAACAGCTAAGATTAAAATAGAAAAAGGCTAGAGAGAGAACCTCTGATATCTTTTCAAAGTAATGATGAAGCTAAGCACGTGTTTTCACACCCTCTGCATGTTTTCTAGCCCTTAGATCTTGGCAAATCCAATGGCAAACCGGATTTGGGGCTGAGATGATTTTTAAAGTTGCCGTGAACCGCCCGATGGCCCTCTCATCTAAGGATGGAGAAAGAATGGCGCTTTTTCCTTTGGGAGTTGATCCTCAGCCCTTAGATCCTCCTAAGATCCAATGGCCCCAATTTTGGGCACTCAAAGAGGGCTACATTCAAGCAAAATGTGTATATCCTAATTTTTTTTTCCTAATGTGTAGAAAATATTTCTATGCAAAAAGAAGTTTCATGCCATTTAGGATTGTAGGAAGAAGCAAGATGATGAGAGAAATGGAACTCTTAAATCCAAAGGAAGAATTGGGAATTGACAAATAACATAGAACGTTAACTATGGGTTGCCATAGAGGAGGTATGTACATATGCCCAAAGTCCTGCTGATGAACCTCAAACATTAGATACCAGAGCATCTCACCACATGACTATCAAGAAGGATAGGTATAGTTCCTTAATGCCTCTACAGGAACCCATCAAAGACACTAGTAGTCTTTGGTATCTATGTTTTGGGCATCTTGGATTTTCCATTCTCAAAGAGATGCAAAGAAAAGGGATGGTAGCATATTTACCTACTTTCTCAGATTTGCAAGAATCATGTGAGCTTGCATGATGGACAAGCAACAAATGAAGGCAATGCATTTTGGTTAGTCATGATGTTGTTTTTGTGTAAGATGCAATTCAACAATTATTTTGATGTACCAAGGAGACATCATTTAGCTCAAAAGATGTTTATGAAGCTTTGCTGCCTCTTTCTATAGACGGACAATCAAGTGCTAGTCCAAATGAGGTGATTTCTCAGACTATATAGATTCAAAATCATAATGTATATCATTCCATTTTTATGCAAATTTACATGATGCACTTGTTGATAAGAGGGTTGACATAGAAGAGGCAAAAACTATGCCTAAAAGGTTGATGTAAACTTTGAGAGTTAGCAAATTAGATGCACCTTTGACATATTGTATGCATTTAGGATCTCATAGTGGTTCCTTTGCATTAGTTTGTTATGAAAGGAATATATATATTCTATGTAATGAGCATGATCCTATTTCTTTTGATGAAACACATAATCCCAAAACTTGGATGATTGATATGCAATCACAATATGATGATATTATGAAGAATGGTACTTGATATTTATGTGATTTGTCTCTAGAAAAAAATCCCATTGGCACTTAATGGGTACACAAGCTAAAATGTAAGCCTGATGGAATAGTTAATAGGTATAATTCTAGGCTTGTTGCCAAATGTTATGCTCAAGAGAGAGCCATCGATTTTGATGAGACCTTTGCTCCCACATGCCAAATGACCATTGTTCATAGAATTTGCACACTTTAAGCTCATCACATTTGGAATTTACATTAGTTGGACATTAAAATTGCATTTTTGAATGGTGACATACATGAAGAAGAAGTGCATGTATTTCAACCCCATGGTTTGTGCAGCGTGGGCATGAAAACAAAGTATGCAGGTTGAAAAAGGCATTATATGGTTTGACGCAAGAGCCAAGTGCTTGGTATGAGAAAAAACATGCCTAGTTTCTCATACATAGTTTTGAGAATAGCCCAATTGAGAGTACCTTATATGTTAAATGTGTAGACGATGATTTTTTTATCATTCTTGCATATGTTGAGGATATGCTGCTCACTTGTCCTAATCAAAAGCATATTGTTGAATGTAATAA
Organism: Ceratopteris richardii; assembly: GCA_020310875.1. NCBI lineage: Eukaryota > Viridiplantae > Streptophyta > Polypodiopsida > Polypodiales > Pteridaceae > Ceratopteris > Ceratopteris richardii. The sequence goes on from CM035439.1 coordinate 95,860,941, forward strand.
TGATTTGCATGCATCTTTTGAGATCCTAGATTTGGGGAATTTGCATCATTATTTTGCCATTTAATTTTTCAAGTGGACAGATGAATAGGTTTGTTTCATACATGTGAGAACAATGTTTTTTATATGTATAAGTGAAGGTAAAAGTTCCAAAAGATGTAAATACCTTTGGCAGGTCTTCAAATACTCTAAGGAGGATCAAATGATTGATAAATTATAGCAAAATTACCACATGAGTTCTAGTAGGTAATGACTCAAATGAGTGAGTCACAAGCGAGCTACAGTGTTGTCCTAGTGGAAGGTCGATGTAGCTAGTTCTCGAAGTCTAGCCATATTTTTCTTATTTGAGCCCTTAAGTCATGTAATATCTCCACCAAAGTGTCTTCCATGAGTTTAGATGTATTATAAATTTTTGGATTACTTGTCCATGCTATAATAAGAGGGGAGAAGTTGTGAACTTGTGGGAAGTCCAAGAGAGTCATATGTGTATCTCTCCACTACTGTAGTTTTGTAGAAAAAGATTACGGAGCTTGTATCCCCCTGATTATATATTCCAATTATATGTTTGATGGCTCATTTTAAATCTCTTAATGTCAGCTTTTCGCATCATAATTTTTGTATTGGATTTCTAAGTTGAGAATAGTACTCTATGCAAGTAGTGAGTGTTCTTAGGTTCACCTCTAGTGAAGTTCTCCATTAAACCTCAAAATTGCAGACGTCACATATCCTTATGTATTTAGCCAATTCAAGTGTTCTTTAGCTCATTGAAAATCTCTTGGTGTCTTTTATATGTGGTTAAAAGAGTTTTAAAAAAGTGTAAGTGAGTAGAGAACATCTAGCTTCGCAAGTATGATGAGTTTTTTGCACATAAGTTTGTGAGAAGGTCAACTAGTTCCCAAGGGGTTCCACCTACTTCTAGCTATACTTTGGAGGTCAATGAACTCCAAAATTGGCATCTGAGCAAGGAATTGAATCTTGGAGAAGGTGTTAATACCTTGATGAAGAATTTGAAGATACTGGAGTAGAGGTTCATTAGCAACATTGCATGAAGGTAGAAGGAGATAGCAAGGAAGCACCTCAAGCAACATCCAAGCAAACAAAGGTGCATAAAATTCATTACAAATGTAAATATCATAATTTTTCTTATCACATATATCTGAAAGGAGGGTTAAAGGAGCATTAAAGGAGGAATTTTAGTATTTAGACAATGGACGATCAACATGCACAAATAGAGAAGCTTGATAATAACAACTATCAAGCATGGCAAAGGTAGATGCTTGTATGGTTTTGATTGATGGAATAGATATCAAACCTATATTACCAGAGGATCCAAATCAACAACAATTAAGGGCATTTTGACCACTATTGATTGTAGTTCTTTTTACATTGTCAGATGCTTTATTTGTGCTAGGGATCAAGAAGAATATGTTATCAGCAAGTTGATGGTGGAATGACTTTCTGTCAAATGAAATAAATTGACACATTATTGCAGCGTTTTGGCCTTGAAGAGTGTAAGCCTATCACCACTCCTATGGAGGCAGGTTTATGATTGAGTCTTCGTGATGTTGGAGATGCATTCGATGTTGTTCTCTATCAGCAAGCTATTTTATGCTTGATTTACTTGTGCATTACTCGGCCAGATATTCAGTTTGCTTTCTCACATATGACAAGTTCATGCATTGCCTAGGTGTCAAGCATTGGTAGGCGATTAAGCACATATTTTGCTATTTGAGTGGTACCTGACCACGTGGATTGTTTTATCCCAAGGGGGTATCACTACTGCTAGATTTGCATGCTTTTTCTAATAGTGATTGGGCTGGTTGCTATGACATTCATGTGTTCACTAGTGGCTTTTGCTTCATGCTTGGTAGCTCATGTATATCTTGGTTGAGCAAGAAGCATCCTACTATGGCCACTTCCAGTTGTGCGGCTGAGTATAGGGCAACTTTCAGAACGATTGTTGAGTGTTTGTGGCTCAAACACCTTATGGATGATTTGGGTGTTGGTCAGTCTTCTACCACCACCATCTTCACTGATAGTTAGAGCACATTTGCAGTTCTGAGGAACCATGTGTTCCATGCTTGCACTAAGCACATTGAGGTGCATTATCATTATGTCAGGGAGAGGTTCTTTGCTAGAGAGATCAGATTGGCATATGTGCCCATGTAGGAGAACATTGTAGATCTTTTCATGAAGCCTCTGCCTAGGGACAAGTTTGAAGCTTTTCGCAAAGCTTTGGGCTTACTTCCTTTTGTGGAGTGATTTCCACATGGCACTTCCTTATACATGAGTGCCAAATCCTTGTTTACCACATCACTCCGAGGGGGATTTGTTGATATATTTAGGTAGTGATGTGTGAACACACTAGGATTTACGGGGAACTTTTTCCCCTCTTTAGGAGGTTTTTTCCCCCTGCTTGTATATACGCCTATTGCCCGAAGGGGTTACTCATCTTTGTACATTCTAGTGCTAATACATTCAATATTGTGTGTTGTGCTCCAAGATTCTTCTTCTTCCTTGTGTTGTTCATGTGCTTCCGTAGACATCTAACTCCAATAACCCCTTCTCTCCTCTCATATGTGCATGGTGCATGATGCATGGTTGATTCTCTAGAAGTTTCCTTATATATTGGTGTTGTCTTGCTTCACTATGCTATATCATGAAGACTTCAATCGCTTGATTTGTCCATTTACACAAGGGAATCATATTGAGATCTTTTATTTGCATCCCAAGAAGGGCCTTATAGATGGTCATTTTAGGTTGGAAGCATAAATGTGCACCAAAATTCATGATTTGCTTATCAATGCTCATACATAGTCAAAATACTCACAGGTGCATACCATTATGTTGGTGGATACCAATCTAGACCAACATGTACGTGCTTTGAAAAACCCATAGGTGCAATCCTCTAGAGTTGATGCCATTGTTTGTTTGCTTAAGATTGGTTGACCACCAAATCGTCAAGAGTGGCATAACTCCAAAATTAGTCCCAATGTGTCGGAAAAAGACCTTCTTGTGATAATTCAGTATTGTGAACATCCAGCAGATGTATAGTGCTCACTTCCAAAGTTCGCTCTGTGTAGAGCATCAAGGATGTTTTCACATGGAGTTGTAAGCATCTAGTAGGCATTCCTATGACAATGGGAATCCACATCATTCCATTGATGCCAAATGCAAAACCCATAAGAGGAAGAATTTATCACCAAAAACCTAAGTATGTAGAAGCAGTGCATGTGGAAATTCATAAAATAGAAGTAGCACGAATCATCATTCCTATTGAACACTATGATTGGTTGTCATCAATAGTGATCCCCCCATGAAAGAAGTAGTCGAACAAGATCAGAGTATGCGTCAACTTTGGGGCTCTTAACAAGTTGACTATCCCTTATGGATTTCCCACTCCATTTTTGGAACAAGAGGTGGAGGATGTGGTCAGGCACTCAATCTACAGTTTCATGGATGGGTATAGTAGGTACAACCAGATCAATATACATCATAAAGATATGGTCAAGACAACATTTGGAACACCATGGGGAACCTACATTTACACCAAGACGGCATTCGGGCTTCTAAACGTTCCTCCTAAATTCAACGGAACCATTTGAATAATTTTTGGAGATTTTCAATATTATTAATGGATGATTCCTCCACTTTCTCAAGAATTGGGAAAAGAAGCTTGATCAAAAGCTTCAATGAGAACTTAGCTCACCTTTCTTTTTTCTTCTGTAAGTGTCAAGAAACTAGCCTAAGGTTGAATTCTAATAAGTGTCTCTTTCTGATTGCTCAAGGCACCCTTCTAGGTCACATGGTTTTTGTGCATGGCATGACATTGGAACCCGACAATACTAAAAATGCCATGAACCATGTGCACAAAATAAGTTTAGCCATGAACCATGTTTTGGAACAAGGGGAAGAATGCCATGACCCATGTGCACATAAAAGGAAACCGCACAACATTCCTCCTTGTAGATAGTCTATGGACTCACTCCACTTATGCCTCTAGATTTCCTAGATGGATTTGACCATATCAAACAAGGATATGGACACTCACTACAAACCAATACCACCACAATGGCCTCTCGATTAATCGCTTTGAATTGACTAGAAGAAATTCGTGAAGAAGCTCCCTTGATGTTGAAATGTGCCTAGGGTAAGAGAAAGGAAAGGCACAATAAAATTTGGCCTTGTAAGGTACAAACTAGTTCATTAGTACTCGTCTATAATCCAGCTAAGCATACATAAAAGAAGGGCAAGTTCATGCTAGTCTGGGTTAGGACTACTAAGTCAAGGAGCAACTCACATAGTTGCATTGAAAGATGAGCCCTTACCTTTGGTAAATGTATCTAGGCTCAAGTTGTATCACACATGAAAGGGAACAAAATTGTGTATACATATCTCAATCTTGAATAAGGAGTAGAAATGCATAATAAACATGTCGATCTCCCTCTTCCCTTCCTTAGCTCTAGTTAGAGATTCTTTTCACCCTACTTTTTTTATCCCTCAAGTTGTTTTATTCACTTTGAGGTGGATCAAACTTTGCAGCTGAGCATTGTGCATTTAGTGGGATGTCTTAGGTTTCAATTTGATTCTAGTAACCTTTGGTCTGATGTTCAGTGTCTTTGGTGCTTCTAGCCATCTAGTGGTGAGGCAAATTGATGTGCACAATAACATCCACTACAATGATTTGAGCTTCTACTTCCTAAGAGCATCAGTATGTCCAGTCCAATGTCTGTGCAAATTGTTCTACGCTCATGAAGTATGTAGTTTAATTTAAATTATTCCCACTCCCTGGAATTGTCCATCACATTAACTTTCATTGATCCTTACGGTGCTAACCTTATTTCCCCATGTGCAATGCCTTTTTTAGAGTGTGAGTCCAATATCTCCATATGATTCCCCCATCGAAAGGTCATCATAAAAGAAGAGGAGGAGACCATGCAGACTAGCCCCATGCCTAGTTTCCAAATGCTCACATGTGACATGAGACCTCTGCAAGATCAAAACCTTGCTAGTCTTGGACCCTTGGCAGTTCTCTGACAATGCATTGATACCTAGCATGCAAACCACTTAGAGCCCACTCGTCATTGCTTCCAAGAATCTGAGTCATGATCTAGTAGATGCTTACTTTTTCCCAACATTGATGCCTAATTCTTCAGCTATTACACTTTCCTTTGAGCATTCTCCACTTCTTGAGATGATCGACCCCTTGCATAGTCAACTTTCAGCCTTCTTAGTTAGCCCTCATCGATCACCACCATTGCATGTTGTCTTTGCCTTCGAAACATGTGTAACGTTTTCTCTAAACATATCGAAGTTTACCATGCAAGTTTTTGCTTGAATGGCCTAAGGTTATGTGCTTCCTTGACATCTTCCCCATTTTGAACCTTCCCTTGGTATCTCTAGCTGCAAGATTTGTGCAATTGAAGGTCCTCTAGAGTCAAGAAAAAATATATATGAGTGAAATCACATCCACGTTAAGCTTTAACAACTATACTTCTTTATTATGCTTTATATTGAGGAAGATTTCTACATATTTTTAAGCATCATATGGTAGTTTGTCTCATTCTTCTAACACATTTTGCAATAATACAAAAACTTTTATTTAACTCACTTTCTTATTATCTTTGTCTAATCGACTTGTTGTTAGTACAAGTTTTGTTGTAAGAGTGTCGATGGTGAAACCTACATAAATGACTTCACCTCCACAACACGTTTGTTATGGTCTAACATGCCTTGTCCTGAACACATTACCTCCTTGGCCAAGTATGGAAGAACCATTCAAACATTATCAACTTTTTACAATTGCAGAACAAGTTGTATAGCAATGAAGCATAGTAGTTGTGTTAATTAGCATAGAGACTATGTTGACTAGCATACTAATTGTGCTACTTAGCATATGAATTTCCTAATGAGCATAATGTTTATGCTAGCTAACCTAGTGATTATGCTAGCTAGCATAATGCCTTTGCTAGTTAGCATATTGAGTTTGCTAACTACCTTACTAGGTGTGCTAATTACCATAAAGCCTATTTTAGCTAAGATACAAATTGTGCTAGTTAGCATACTTGCTGTGATGATTAGCATAGAGCATGTGTTAACGAGCATATTGATTGTGGTAACTAGCATAGTAGTTATCCTAACTAGCATAATGACTATGGTAGCTAGCATACTAATTAAGCTAGTTAAAATAATGTACTTGTTAGCAAAAATAAAGATTGTGCTAGTTAGATTGCTACTTATACCGATTAGCATAGATCTTATGTTAGCTAGCATGCCAATTATGCTAAGTAGCACACTAGTTGTGATCATTAGCATAGAGTTTTTCTTAGTTAACTACAAATTGTGCTACTTAGCATAAGTGCAATGCTAATTAACATAGAGCATGTGTTAACCAGCCAATTGATTGTGCTAGTTAGCACAGTGGCTTTCCTAGATAACATAATGAATAGTTATCATACTACTTTTTGATAATTAGCATAGAGTTAGCTAGCATATTGATTGTGATATTTAGCATAATAGTTATGTTAATCAACATAAGTATGTCTTATCTAACATAAAGACCATGCTAGTTAGCATAGTTATTGTTCTAATTAGCATAGATCCTCTATTAGCTAGCATATTGATTGTTCTTGTTAGTATAGTGGCTTTCCTAATTAGCATAATGACTATGTTAGCTAGCATAGTGATTGTGCTAGTTAGCATAGTGCCTTTTCTAACTAGCATACAAATTGTGCTAGTTAGCATGCTGTTTTGTACTAATTCGCATAGAGCTTATGTTAGCTAGTATATTGATTGCAATAATTAGTGTTAGGAAATCAAGCCTTCATCATGAGAAGTACTTTCTTTTCATCATCGAAGCAAGCCATAGTGTTTGAAGTACTCTTCAAGAATGGCTAGTGTTGTAAAGGTTCATTATCACTTATGATATCCCATGAAGATTCTTTATTCATGTAAAAATGATAAGTCTTTAGATCTTTATTCTTGTTAATTGATAAATGAGCAAAACCCAAAATCCATGATTTCATGATTTTGGTGATCAATAGATTGAAGCTTGATTCCCTACTTTCCTAGATTATAGGAAAAGTAAACTTAATCACGAGAAACTCTACCCACGAGCTAATTTGAAATCAAATAATTTGTAAGAGAATCATGGAAAGCTCAAAGAGTCTATTCAAAGACTCAAGATAAGTTATGAAATATGTTAGATCAATATACATTCACTTTTATCTTCACTTTGCTCATCTTCCATTTCCCTGCATCATCTTCTCCAAGATTTGTCAACTTTCAGAGGTTGGTTTCACTCCTCAAAGATCCAATGCTCATGAGTTGGCACTCATTGGAAAGATAATAGTGAGAACTTTATGCCTTCAAATTTTTCTATTATTTAGTTTAGTATTCTATGAGAAATAGAGAATTTAAGCTCTTGGGGTTAATCTCTACACATTCGTGAAAAGTGGGGGTCACCATCTATCAATGTTAAGCTTGTAATTAGAGCATGGATTGATGAAAAATTCTACTCTTTTCATATTATCTACTCAAACCTATATTCCACAATCATCTAAGTGGAATTGAGCCAATTGTAATTAGGCTTCGAATGTTGAGCATTGCCATTACATGATTCATCCATAAATAACAAGTTTCTTGAACTACTCCATGTACAAATCTATTTGTTTTGATCAATTTTCCTCATCAATATTTCAAAGAACACATGGTGTTTTATTGTATCCATTTGAAGCTTACAAAAGCAAAAAGGCAAGTCTTTTGTTGGTTGGCTGAAACCAAACTTCAACACCTTGAAGCACATATTTCTACTACTCAAGCTTCTCCAAGTATTCATATTGGTAATAGAGGTACATCAAGATGGGTGATGTTTTTATCTCAATGATTGAGAAGCTTGATCGGAACAACTATGCTTCTTCGAAAATTAGAATGGAATCCTACTTTCGATTTAGAAATCACTATGGAATTGTAGAAGGTGATGAAGTTATGCCTACTCCAAGATCTAATGGAGGACATGCACAAGAAGAGACTGAAAAGCTCCAACTATGGTGTGCAAGAGATTCCCAATATAGGTCTTATATCTTAAGGTCTATTTTTTATTTCTTATTACCACACATTAGAGGATGCACGACATCACAAGAAACCTAGGATGCACTTGAGACCTTCTTTCCTAGAACTAAAGCCAGGAAGAACCATTTCTAGAATGATTTCAACCAAATGAAGAAGGCAACAAAGCAAGCTATCATAGAGTTTTTCACTAAGGTCAAGGTGGTATCTTTCACAAGAAGGCAACAAAGCAAGCTATCATAGATCTGATTGAAGAAGATGTCATCATGAGCTAGTTCTTGAATGGAATCAAGACTCACAAGCAATGGAAATCTTTCACAATAGGCTATGATCTCATCATGGATGTACAGACACCTGATGTCAACATATTCCTTGGAAAAATCCTCAATCAAGAGGCCAAAACCAATCAAAAGGAAGGTATCGCTTATCAAGGTAACTCAACAAGTGGAAAGGGAAGAAGAAATGAGCAAAGCATGAAAATTCAAAAGGAAAAGAGAGCGAACCTTGTGCCATCTGTAACAAGGCAGTTGATATATTTCATTAGTGATGTGTGTGAACACACTAGGACTGTCAAGGAACTTTTTTCCCTCTTAAGGAGGTTTCTTTTCCTTTTCTTTTATATCTGCCTATAACTCTAATGGGTCACTTAGCTTTGTACATCCACTTGGTAATAAATTCAATAGTGTGTTGTGCTCGAAGCTTCTTCTCCTTGTATTGTTTGCATGCTTTCATCGACCTCAAACTCCAACAATTGGTATCTGAGAAGGCTTGAGCTTCATCTAGAGCACCATTGACAAGCCTCTAATCAAAATCTTAGGATCCCACAAAAATTGGTGAGCATACTCATCAAAATCACGATCTAAGCTCATTTCAGCCGCCAAGCACACTATCACAGCACCTATGCAAGCAATTTTTTACTTTTGTGTCAAACATATATATAGGTTTCAGTTCACCAGTACAAGCACCTCAAAGTCTACTACAGATGTAGAAGAGCTTGACATGGTAGTTCTATTCAACAAGATACAATCATTTTTCTACAAAAAGGTATTTTAGTCAGTAGCCATGGCTGAAATCAATGATGTTACATGGCTTGAGGGAATTCTTGAAGACCTTGAAGAAGAAAAATTATGCCCATTATTTTGAAAATTTTGGGGCTCTTCTCTTATGCTCCTTTGCTCTGCAACACTCTCCCCCTCTTTGTCTCTGTCGTCCATTGACAAGCTTTAGCTTGTTTAAGAGGTCTGAATGCACGCACCCAGCGAATCTGTCTTGCTTGTGGTCCTTTGATTTGTCTTGGTTGCACACGTCGGACCCTGCTGTATTACTCCAGCCTGTTTACTTTCTGTTCCCCACACGCAACCCTTGGTCAGTTTTGCCTATCTGTTCGACTGGCGTTACGCTTTAATGGCCCAGTATGGTATTTGTCTTGACATCCTCTAGGTCTGTTGCATTTGGTTTGCTTGTTAATTCGGGTTGCCACGCACACCATTAGTAGACATATGAGGATGTAGCTCTTAAGCCTTGATTTGAGCCTTCTGTTACTCAAGAGGTTAAGCACCCTCATGTGGCTATGGAACCGCCTGATATCTTCTTGCACTTCTTCATGGATACTTGTTGGCCCTCGTTCCTCCTTCCAGCTGCGTGCTTTTCCTTCGTGTGTGTGCCCCTGCGGGGCTTTGCGCAGAGATGGGTGATGCGCCCTTGCGGGGCTTCTTGCAGTAAGTTGTTCTCTTGATCTTTATTGAGCCGTTCTGAACTTTGATTTTCTCCTTCTTTTCTTTTGCTTGATTGTCCCTCTACACGTCCCTCATCCTGAACTATGTCGTCCCCAACAGGCTTTTTGTTGTGACGTGTGTAAGTCTGTATGGCTGTTTTCTCTCGTTGATTCAGCAGATTAGCATGACAAATCATGAATTCTTTCCATTGTTGGGACTTGACTCCGTCCTCTGGTGCTTGTTGATGATCCGCAAAGAAGCTTGTTTCATAAGCTACCAGATGTGCATTCAGGTTGGAAGTCATTTTGACAAAAATTTCTGAATCGATTTCAAAGAAGTCGGTGAAAAATGCTTCTTCGAATGTTTGCATATATGTTGACGGTAAAAACATTAGGCGAGAATAATATGCCATGAGTGTTAAGCGGCTTGGAATAGTGGATAGATAAAAAATGAGTGCTTCCGATCCTTGCGTAATGCCGATGAAATTCAAAAAAGTGTATTTTGCGTGTTGGAACACCTTGATTACCGTAAGTAGCATGCTGAATATCTTATTTGTCATTTTAATAGCTAAATCAGGGACTGTAGCATATCTGGCAATCCAAAATTCCATAGTTTTTACCATATATTCCTCCGTCGATAGGTAATTATGTGGCGGACTAGGTAACAATGGATAGTTGAGCCACTGACTATTGATATTTCCCTGGTGCTGACCTTCCCAAAATTGCGTCCAGGCTCTTCGACGGGGTACTGGGAAAAAAGATGGGTTTATTTGAAGCGCATAAGGTGATGCTTCCCACTATACCCGTAGCGTAGGATTCTTTTCCAACAGCTTTCTTCTCCATATAGGATCTGCCTTCTCAAATTCTTCCTGGGTATAGTTGAATGTATCTGCCTGAAGTGGAGATTGTGGTCCGGATCTTTATTTGTCGTAGACTTTATATAATATCGCGTTTGTTCCTTAAGTAGTCCGTATGGTACATTGAAGGGCTTCAGAATTTGGTCCAAGTTTTTGCTTTCTATTTGCGCGTCCTTCATTACTTGGATGATCTGATCTTCAAATTCAGCTGTAAGCTGGGACACCAATAGTGCCCTTTTCGGTCGGCTTAGTTCTGCAATTTCCCGAATCTTATGTTCAATATGAACCTCCTGTTCCTCCCGGATCGGTGAATGATATGAGGGGGGAGAGAGAGGACGTACCTCAGTGTCCTCAGTAGCCTCTGCGGATTTCGGAACTACTGGTGTCCCCTCGGTTTCCTTTCGTGCTAATTGATCCTGTAGCTGTTTAATCATTTCTTTCTTTTGCTTAATCTCTTCTTGAGCCTGCAAAATTGTTGTTTTATTTTCTGAATTTCCTCAGCTACTATTGCGAGTTGGTCTGTATCTTCTTTACAATGTAGTAGGTATCTATTTTCCGCCTTTTTCCATTTGGCTCGCAGAGCTACGGTGTCTTCCATGTATTTCCTTTCCCATTCGGCAATGGTAGCTTGCTCCTTTACGAGTTGATCTTCATACATAGCTACCTTTTCTTCCAATTCTTTGATATTCGTTTCTGGTTTAGCTTGCACTTCGACGGGATGATCACTAAGAATAGCTGTCATGAGCTCTTTATTTCATTGCCTTAAGTTTTCAGCTTCCTCCATGTATACTTTGAGCTTAGATTCTAAGATTTTACTTCTGGCGTTTGTTCGTGCCTTCTCAGTCTCGTTAGCTTCTAATTTCCTTGTGAATTCCTGAAGCTGTTCTTTCAATCTTGCATTCTCCGTCTCTAGCATGTTGTATTTTTTTTTGACTTCTTGAAGTTCATTTTCTTTCCTCAAAACTTCTTCCTTTACTGTCTTTAACTCTGTGGAAAGATTCTTACCAAGTTTTTGAAGTTCCTTCTTGTCTTGCATTGCCTGGTCATAATCTTCATCAGCTTCAAGCATCAATTGTTGTGTGTCTAGTGCGGTTCTAATCATGTCCTGCACCACGGGCTTGAGCTGAGCGATATCAAAATTCAACCATGTCTTTGGTATGCTTGGGATTTCTCCGGTTTGCACATCTTTTCCTTGTTCTACATGGATAGTTTCGTTGTGTGGTTGTCGAATTTGTAATTGGATATTTTGTACATTGGTTTGTTCATCCAAATTACTAGATTTGGTGGCACTCCCTTGGAATGTGATATCCATTGGGGAGGGTTCTGCCACGACTCTGATAGGCGTGAAAGGTTCTTCTTCTTCTATTTTTTCTTCCCTAGTCTCCTGGATTTGAATGTTGGAAGTTTCATTAAGTTTTATAGTATGCATACCTCCCTGTTCTGCATTCTTACTTCTGATGTTCTGATCATTGTGTGCGACGTGATCATCCGTCTTGAGGTCTTTTGGTTCGTCATTGTAATCAACTTCATTCAACTCCACCCATTGTCCATCATCTTTCAATTCGCTTTGAATATCAACATTTAATAATGAAGTATCTGGCTCTTCTTGGGCCTCCGATGATGAACTAGAATTATCCAATCCTATTTCTCGGTACCGATGGACTTTGGTGAGTTTTCTTTTGGCGTCCAATTGTGACTGTTGATAATGATGACCTTGCACCGGTAAGTTGACTTGCCCTTCTGTATATTGATGCGTTTGTTCCAGGGCTTCCGTCAAGTCTTCCTCTGTGATTTTTCTTTGTCCTTCAATGGTTGTTTTAGGGAGTACATGAATTCTTTTTGTTGTCGGGGCTTCCTCTTCAACTTTTTTGACTTCTCGGAGTCTCTTAGTGCCTCTCATTTTGGGTTGAGAACGGGTTTCTGCCACTTCCACAATCTTGCTTCCTTTTTTCTTTTTAGGCACTATGGCGACTTTGACATACTAAGCAAAAGCAATTGAACAGGGCATTTCCTGCAAGTGTTCTTTCATGCCCAAAGCATGGTAGATCAAGATGGTCAGGGCCACACTGCCATTGAGGAACTTTTTATTCTTCCATTGTTTCTTTGCTTCGAATAATCTTTCTTGAATGTATGGAGTCAAATTAATTTGGTTTCCAATCTGCTTGATGGCATGGGAGAGTAATTGGACAATAATCTTTTGTGGTGCCATGTATCGGTGCATGTTCGGAAAGCAGAAATGCTAGTGGATTAGTCTGACCCCCTCTTCTATGTCCACTCGATTAATATCTGTAAATGTTCTGGTCTTTGCACCTCGGCTTTCTTCTTTTACCACTGTGGTCCCATCCTTTTCCCAGTCAAAGGCTTCCTTAATCAAGTCGTGTGTGAATTGAATGTCAACCCATTCGCCTACTTTATCCATCACTCGAGCCTCTGGCACCAAGGGATCATGCAGTGCTGGCTGTAAAGTATTCATGACCTGTGTGCATCTTTAGAAGTCGGGCTTATATATGGGTAATTCAAAATACTTATGAATGCCCGCTTTCTTCATAATGTCTTCAATAGACAGGAGTGCATGTAGCACTCGAAAGTCCTGGGACATGATTGGAAATTGATGATCAGTATCCATAATTTTGATCGTTGCAAGGAAGAGGTACTCCCCAGCTGGTTGATCTTCGCGAAACCAGCGTCCTTTTGCCTTTGTGATACTTTGGAGTGGAAATTCCATCACTTCCTCTTGTATTGTTGCTTCGGAATCTTCAGAAGCCATCTGCACTTGCAATGAAAAGTGCATTAGCTTCAAAGGAAAGTATGCAACAGTGTAGTGCATTGTAGTGATGATTGTCGTCCATCGCTCCGTCACCCCATCATTCCGTGAGTGAGATTTCTTACCACATCTTTTTATAACTTATCCTGAAAGAAGACAATCGTTAGTATAGCCGAAGCGTTTATTTATGTTCATAGTATGTTCATTCCTAAGAGAGTTGAAGCTGAGATCTAATCTTTCTTGGAGAATGTGCACCACTAATTTTTTTAGGTGCATCGTGTGCCGAATGCATGGCCTTGTAATGTGGCCCTATTATGCATACTTTAGGTGCATTAGACACTTCATGAGTGCAGTTGGGATCTTTGTCATTTTGCTGGTTAGCTCCTTGCAGTCCCTTTGGTTTCCAAATCCATTTCGTGGGCGCTTGAATAGTATGTTTTCTTTCTTTGATCTCTTGGTCTGCAGGTGTTGTCTTTGTTTCCACTTGCATTCTAATAGTATAGACTTTTGTTCCTTCGCTTCGAGGACGAATCTGTTTTGGCTTCATTATTCATCTTTGTTGATGTATTACATCCTCTTGAGTTTTTCTAGCTTGCTTGGCTGCCTGTGTGATTTTGTTGGGAATCCATATCACTTCGGTGAAGCTGGCTTTGTGATTTCTGCTTCCTTCTTAAGAGTGGGTGCTGACTTCTCCTGGTTCTTCATCTGATCCTTGCGTACCCACTTGTATTTGTATTGCCCTTGATATGCCATCCATAATATAGCCCAAAAAGGAAATAGTTTAGAAGAAGAATACAAAAATGAAATATCTATAAAGAACTTGATGAAAATTTCATATGAAAATAAATCATCTATAGAGGAAATGGTCGTGCATGAGCCCCTAGTTTTACCAAAAACACATAACAAATTAATCAAAATAGTTGGTACAGAAAGACATCATATTAAGCTGCTAATTTTGGTAAAAAAGTATTGAAATGGTGGCATAATAGACATTCGAATAGAAAGAATTAGAAAAGAAAACAAGGATGAAAAATTATATCATAGAGTAGAGGATTCAAATATACTAACATGGAAAAAAAATATTGGTGGGTAGATCTAGAATGTGTTCTACAAGTTCCCTAGTGTATACAAAAATAAAAGATATGTATTCCATCATTAAATTTATTGTATACTTTTTGAGATTCATTCAAGTCAAAGATGATCGTATTCAAGTCAAATGTTTAGGTACGATATTGAATGTAGTATAGATTATTACGAATATTTTCATGATTATTACGAATATTTTCATGTATCTTGAAATTTGGTTTGGCAATTCTAGTGAGTGAAAGCTTAAGGCTTTTTGAAATCATGTTGTAAATTGAATGACTTTTGAAACTAAAATATGAAATGTTTTTCTTCACATAACGAGTTATTTATAATTATGACTATTGTAAATGTTGTCACTCTTGTATATGAATTTTGTCATTTTTTAGTATGTATCTCTTGTACATGAGAAAATATCATCGTGAATACCAAGCATTATTTTTTCTTTTTAATAATTAAGCATCAACCATGTACAACAAATGGCAAGAACTACAACGAACAGCCTTTGAGATGTTAGAAAACAACTAGATCTTGAAGAAATTAAAGAATTCTTTGACATAAAAATTTATAATTCTACAATAATAAAAATGTGATAACTGTTTCTCAACAAACTCTTCAGATAGAGGATTTAGAAACTGAGTCACTATCCATGAAGGAAACTGAAAAGTTATGTTCGAGTTACTTTGTTTCAGATGTATTACTCAATGTATTAGGTAAAGGAAAAAAGATGTCACTACTAATATATATATATATATATATATATATATATATATATATATATATATATATATATATATATATATATATATATATATATATATATATATATATATATATATATATATATATATATATATATATATATATATATATATATATGTGTGTGTGTGTGTGTGTGTGTGTATGTGTGTGTATGTATGTGTGTATAACAACATAATGGTTATGATATTTTGCAAAAATTGAACCAAGCACACCAAATAATAATAAGGTAGCAATATATTTTATAGAAATAAATTTTTATATAAGATATTTTGCATCAAAATGTGCATTGGAATTATCATTTAGAGAGTGAAAATGTAGGCTTAGGTCGATCTCAAGCTACATCTGAATACCAAAAGAAAAATCACACAGTGATTTGTGTTGCTCATACCAAAGGACTAGATGGTTTTGTTGATATATTTTGGTATTGATGTGTGTGAACGCACTAGGACCACTAGGGAACCTTTTTTCCCTCTTAAAGAGGTCTTTTTTTCCCCGCTTGTATATACGCTTATAACCCTAAGGGATCACTTATCTTTTGTACATTCACTTGGGAATACATTTAATATTGTGTGTTGTGCTCCAAGCTTCTTCTTCTTCCTTATGTTGTTCGCATGCTTCTGCAGGCCTCAAACTCCAACAATTAGAATCATAACAAATCATCGCTTCATCTAAGATGTTGCCAACATGCCTTGGGTCACAGTCTTAGAATCACATGATAATTGGTGAGCATACTCATGGGGATTAGGAGTTCAAAACGGCTTAGCTTTGTGATGTTGGATCTGAGCTCATTTCATCCTCTGAAGACCCTATCGTAGCACATGTGAAGATAATTTGGTCCTTTTGTGCCAAATATATATACAAGTTTTGGTTTGCCAATGCAAGCGTCTCAAAGTTTTCTACAGGTTTAGTTAAGCTCAACAAGGTAGTTGTGTTCAAATCTTTGAGATAGAGTCTTTTTTTTTTGCTTCATGGTATTTTAGTCATGGCTACGCAATGATGTATTCCTTATGTTGGTTGTTGAGGAAAAGTTGGATAGTACCAATTACCCATTGTGGACATATATGATGTGTCATGTATGGGTTGCAAAAGGACTTTGAAATATTGTGTAGGGTATTGAAAAATGCCCAACTACACCTACAAATACAATTACTAAAGGTGATGCAAATGGCATTGAAGATGATGATCTTTAGGTTCTTGTTCATGTTGTGGCTCCTCCTACACCTACTATAGAGCAACTTTGTTGAGATGGCAAAGATGCTCAGGCACATGCATTGATAGCTTTGTCTCTTAAATGTTCCATTATCCCTCATAGTAGCTCTTGAAAAATAGCAAAGGATGCTTGGGATGCACCTATCACTTTGTACCACACAAGAAATGAGGCTTGTGTTGCTTACCTTTGAAAACAATTGGAGAGTGAGAAAATGAATGAAGGATATTGTATAGATAGTTTATTGACAAAGATCAAAGATTTGAAGGGGCAGTTGATTTCTATAGAGTTTTGCTTCTACTCTTGAGTTGATGATGAAAGGAAATCCAAATGCCTTAACATTTGAGGAGTTAGACTCTGTTTTGCTGCAATAAGACTAGTCCAGAGAGAATAGGTCCATTAAGCATGTTGTAAATTGACTGAAGACAAGGAAGCAGAAGAAAGAATCAAAGAAAAAAAGGTTTCAAAATTTTTAATAGAATGACCCATTTTGTTTTTTACAAAATCCTTTTTAAAACATGGAAAAGCTTTGTAAATGCTCTCGCGAAGTCCTATAGATGCATGATCCCTGAAGAAGGTAACATTACCCTTGTACAAAGGTAGAAACTTAGTGATTTATAAAGAAAGTGCCAATCTCTTGTGTGGAAGGACCAAATTTAGGGCGCATGTATATAAGTCACTTGTGACTCTTTTGTAAGGACTTCTGGCCATTGTGAACAACTAACTCTGCATAATTTTGAATTTCCTTCTTCTCCTCTATGTATCTTCTTCTCATTGAGCTTGTATGTGTGTTTGAGGCATGGAATGTATGCCTAGAGGTGTTGTTTACCCATTCCCATCTCTTTTCGCTATATTGGTGTGTGTGTGTGTGTGTGTGTGTGTGAAGTGTAGGAAGTGTAGAAGCAAGAGTTGGTGTTTCTTGCCACTCTATTGTTTTCACATAGCATGAAGCACAAAGATCCAATTGAGTTGAATGTAGTAGCATTGGATGTGTCTTCTCGAGAAATTTGAAATGAATGAGCCCATTATTGATGATATTTGGGTATCAGAGCTGAGAGAAGTCACTTGATTAGTGTCTATTGTTGCACCAAGTATCATGATACATGCCAGTGTGTAGGAGGTGTCATGTGAGGTAGATTTAGCTTAATTTGCATGCATTACTTGTTCCAACCCTACATTAACTATCACATGAGCAGATGTCTTCATTCACTTGTTTTGGTCTAATTCATGGATTGATAATTTAATGAGTGTATCAATTCCATCACTATATGCACTTTCTTGATGATAGAGATTTAGTCTCCTTTATCACAAGTCCCTAAGACATTGTGAGCTTAGGTGCACACATTTTTTGTGTTGTTCTCGGGGATTTCACTTCAATTAAGGTGCCTATGTGATGGTTAAAAGTGTAGTTGTGAAGGTAGTGGGCGTGAAGAAGTGATTTCAGTAGCTTGGCAAGTCATATTTCTCTTGCACTTGTTACTTCATACACTCATTGTGTGTGTGACAAGTTTTTATGATTAGGTCAAGAGTGAAGGAGTTAGGGTTAGGAAGTAGGAGAGAAAAAGAGTGGAAATATTCTAGCAACCAATTCCCAAAGAATTCACAAAACATTTTCTATTTTTCTTGAGTCTCTGGTCACATGCCAGATACTAAAACCAAAATTCCACTACATTCACTCACTTGTTTTTTTGCAAGTATCATGGAGAGCTCAGAACGACGAGTATCACAAAGTCTGTATCATCTAGAATGCAGAGTGTAGCAAGTATCTAGCAACAAAAACTTAAGGAAACACTCCTAGAGGTTGTTGGAGTAAGACGTCTGCGGAAGCATGCGAACAACACAAGGAAGAAGAAGAAGCTTGGAGCACAACACACAATACTGAAATGTATTACTAGAGAATGTACAAAGATAAGTAGCCCATTAGGGCAATAGGCATATATACAGGCCGGGGGAAAAAAACCTCCTAAAGACGGAAAAAAGTGTCCCGGTGGTCCTAGAGTGTTTACACACATCACTACCTAAATATATCAACAAATCCCCCCTCGGAGTGATGCGGTGAACAAGTAGCTGGCACTCATGTATAAGGAAGTGCCAAGCTATGTGGAAATCACTCCACAAAACGAAGTAAGCCCAAAGCTTTGCGGAAAGCTTCAAACTCCTCCCTAGGCACAGCCTTCGTGAAAAGGTTTGTAATGTTCTCCTGCGTGGGCACATATGCCAAGGTGATCTCCCCAACAGAGAACCTCTCCCTGACATAATGATAATGCACCTCAATGTGCTTAGTGCAAGCATGGAACACAGGGTTCCTCACAACTGCCAATGCGCTCTGACTATCAGTGAAGATGGTGGTGGCAGAAGACTGACCAACACCCAAATCACCCATAAGGTGTCTGAGCCACACACACTGAACAGTAGTTGTGAAAGCTGCCCTATACTTAGCTTCACAACTGGAAGTGGCCACAGTAGGCTGCTTCTTGCTCAACCAAGATATACATGAGCTACCAAGCATGAAGCAAAAGCCACTAGTGGACACATGAGTGTCATAGCAACCAACCCAATCAAAATCAGAAAAAGCATGCAAATTTGGCGGTAGTGATCCCCCCTTGGGATAAAACAACCCAAGTAGACGAGTACCACTCAAGTAGCAAAAGATGCGCTTAACTGCCTGCCAATGCTTGACTCTTGGGCAATGCATAAACCTGCTCATCTATGAGATAGCAAACTGAATATCTCGCCAAGTAATGCATAAGTAAATCAAGTATCCAACAGCCTGCTGATAGAGAACATAATCAAATGCATTTCCAGCATCATGAAGACTCAATCGTAAACCTATCTCCATAGGAGTGGTAATAGGCTTACAGTCTTCAAGGCCAAAATGCTGCAATAATGTGTCAATATATTGCATTTGACACAAAGCCATTCCACCATCAACTTGCATAAACTAAATGCCCAAATAGTGATGCAAATGCCCCAAATCAGACATCTCAAACGAGGCATGCAAATCAGCCTTGAAATCAACAATATGCTTCTCAATAGGACCAGTGAGCAGCATGTCATCAACATAGACAACAATGATTAGAAGCACATCATTAGCACGCTTAACATATAAGGTGCTTTCAGTTGGACTGTTCTCAAAACCATGTGCAACCAGATAGGCATCTTCTCATACCAAGCACGTGGTGCTTGCTTTAAACCATATAATGCCTTCTTTAACCTGCACATCTGGTTTTCATGCCCTTTCTGCACAAAGCCATGGAGCTGAAAAACATACACTTCTTCATGCAAGTCACCATTCAGAAATGTTGTTTTAATGTCCAACTGATGTACATTCCAACCATGATGGGTTGCAAGTGCACAAATGCTCTAAACAGTAGTCATACGCCATGTAGGTGCAAAGGTCTCATCAAAATCAATGCCTCTTTCTTGCGCATAACCCTTTGCAACAAGCCTAGCCTTATACCTGTCAACTGTACCATCAGGCTTACGCTTCAGCTTGTATACCCATTTAGTGCCAATGGCCTTCTTGCCAGGAGGCAAGTCACATAAAGACCATGTACCATTCTTCATTATAGCATCATATTCAGATTGCATAGCAGCCATCCAATTTTTTGAATTTTGTGCTTCATCAAAAGAAACAGGTTCATTCTCATCACAGAGACTGGATGCAGCCATAGCATAGCAATCTGATGCAAAGGAGGTACTATGAGAGCCTGAACGAGTACGATATAACAAAGTTGCATCTAATTTGCTATCATGCGAAGTCTGCACCAGCCATTTTGGCAGAGTTTTTGCCTGCTCAATATCAGCTCTCTCATCAACAAGTGCATCATGTAAATCTGCATCAGAGATAGAACGATCTGCATCATCATATGAAACCTGCAAAGGCTGAGAAGTTGCCTTATTAGGACCAGCGCTAAACTGTCCATCTATAAAAAGAGGCATCAAAGTTTCATACATGTCTTTGGAGCTAACCGATGTCTCCTTAGTACATGAAAGCAATGTCTAAATAGCATCTTCCACAAAGACAACATCACGGCTAACCAAAATGCGTTTAGTATGTGGATGATATAGACGATAGCCTTTACTTTCAGAACTGTACCCAACAAAAATACATTTTACTACCTTATCATCCAATTTTCGGTGATGTTAGTCAGGCACTAGTGCATATGCCAAACAACCAAAAACACGCAGATGAGCAACATATGGCTTGTGGTCATGCCAAGCCTCATATGGAGTGATAGACTGCAAGGCTTTAGTGGGACACCTGTTCAGTACATATGCTGCACACATGACAACCTCAAGCGAGAAACTATGTGGTAAAGCCTGACTCTTGACCATGCACCTCGCCATCTCCATGAGTGACCTGTTCTTTCGTTCAGAAACTCCATTCTATTGAGGTGTATACGGCACTGTACACTAGTGTTTTATCCCACGTTCAGCCAAAAATGCATTAAACTTAGAAGACATATATTCCCCCCCTCGATCAGAATGGAGGGTGCCCATTTTACATGCTGATAGATTTTCAGCCAAAACCAAAAACTGCTTAAAGCACATGAATACTTTGGACTTTGCTTTGAGTGGATATACCCATGCATGCCTGGAAAAATCATCAATGAAAGTCACGAAGTAAAGGTAATTTCCAAAAGAGGGTGTCTGCATAGGACCACAGACATCACTATGTACAAGCTGCAATTTCTGTGTATCTCGAACTGAACCATCTTTTGGAAAGGAGGAACGCTGCATTTTGCCCAAAATACAGCCTTCACAAACATGTTTTCCAGGTTCCTCAAGTTTGGGCAAAGAGGACGCCATTTCAAATTTCTGCAGGCGTAGCAAACTAGCAAAATTCAGATGACCAAAGCATGCATGCCAAAGCTTTGCATCTGACATAGCCTGGGAATCATTTACTGCACATGCCAAATCATTTTCAGATCTTCCATAGTCTATAAGCTTATACAGCCCATGATATAAAATGCTAGAAGCAATAATAACATCGCCATTTGACAGATCATGAACTGTACATCTGTCATCAACAAATTTCACAACCCAAGCCAATCTTGGCTAATGCAGAAAGTGATAAAAGATTCTTCTTGATCCCTGGCACAAATAAAGCATCTGACAAGGTGAAAGAACTACCATCAGCAGTAGTCAAAATGATCTTACCAACTCCCATAAGAGGATAAGAGGTGTTGTTGGCACATGTGACAGTATTCCCTATAGGGGCAGGCTTGAGTGAAGAGAAGAAACTACGCTGCGAGGTAATATGTTTGGTCGCCCCACTGTCAAAGTAACAAACATCTGAGTCGACTGCAGACATGCACTGCTCATGAGAAGATGGGTCAAAATTGCAAACAGTAGTAAATGCCCATTCTTCTTCCTGCACAAGATTAGCAGACTCCGTTTTTTGTGTAGAGGCTTCTACAACAACCATTCCATCCTCTTTCTTCTTTGCCTCTTTTGCAACCAGTTTTGGACAGTTCTTTATGATATGATCATTCCCTTTACAGTACTTACAAAACAATTTCTGCTTTTCTGATTTCTTCTCATCTTTATCTTCCTTCTTCGAATATGCAGAATTAGGAGATTTCTGCTTACTAGTTGAAGAGCTCCATTTTCCTTTGCCCTTCTGACTAGCCAGGAAAGCTTGATCTGCAACTCGCATAATGGACCTGTTTTGCCTGGATTAGTCTTCCTGCAACAGAACAGAGACTAACTCCTCAAATGATAAGGCATTTGGATTTCCTTTCATCATCAACTGAAGAGTAGAAGCAAAACTCTGATATGAATCAGGAAGACCATTCAAAACGGTCTGCACAAGTGAGCTATCTGGTATAGCCTCATCAGCAAAAACCAACTGTTCCTTCAAGTCTTTGATCTTCGTTAGGAAATTGTCCATAGAATCACCTTCATTGATGTGCTCACTCTTCAACTGTTTTCGGAGGTAAGCAACAGGAGCCTCATTCCTAGCTTGGTACAATGTGGTAAGTGTATCCCAAGCATCCTTAGCTATTCTGCAAGAGCGAATATGAGGAATAATGGCACGTTTGACAGACAAAGCTATCAATGCATATGCCTGGGCATCTTTGCCATCCCAGCGAATCTACTCTACAGTAGGTGCAGCAAAAACAGTAGCACGAACAAGAATCTGCGGAATATCATCTTCAACAACATCTTCATCAGCTCTAGCAACTGTATTTGCAGTACCTGTAGTCAGAGGTGTAACAGGACGTCTTTCAACACCCTGCACAATGTTCCACAATCCTTTTGCAACCAATACATGTCGCATCATATAAGCCCATAATGGGTAGTTGGTACCATCCAACTTATCCTCAACAGCCAACATACGGAATACATCACTGCTTTCAGCCATGGCCGATGACTAAAATACCTTGATGCAAAAAAATGATTGTATCTCAAAAAGTTGAACCAAATTGCCTCGACGAATTCTGCTAGACCTGTAGTAGACTTCGATACGCTTATACTAGCGAACAAAAACTAGTATATACCTTTGGCACAAAAAGATGAAATAGCCTACACAAGCGCTGTGATAATGCGTTCGGAGGCCGAAAGGAGTATGCTCACCAAATTTCGTGTGAATCTGAGACTGCAAACGGAGGAGTGTCGATGGCGCCCTAGATGAAGCGACGACCTGCTCTAATACCAATTGTTGGAGTTAGACGTCTATGGAAGCATGCGAACAGCACAAGGAAGAAGAAGAAGCTTGGAGCACAACACACAATACTGAAATGTATTACTAGAGAATGTACAAAGATAAGTAGCACATTAGGGCAATATGTGTATGTACAGGCCGAGGGAAAAAAACCTCCTAAAGAGGGAAAAAAGTGCCCCAGCAGTCCTAGAGTGTTCACACACATCACTACCTAAATATATCAACAGAGGTGAGCACTACACTCTGGAAAAACCAAAATTATGTTTGATCACTCAAATGGGTACCTGTATTGTCTAGGTTAGTTTTGTCTATTGTCAAACCGCAAGTATCATGTATCATGGCATGTTGGTAGTAGTCATAGGCATAAACATCGAGGAAGCAAGTAAAAGGTGAAGCATGAAGATTAAGGGAAGACCAAGACAACAAGTTTCCAAGGCTAATTCATCAATCCATGGTTAGAGCACTAACGGTTATTTTTATCACTAACCTTTGTATATAGAGACATGCAATTTTGTTGTGCCATGCTCCGTTTTGTGCAAGACAAGGAGTCCTCAAGCTTAAGGATCCCAAATAGAGCCTATGTACCAATTTTTGTAATTTTTAGACTTTATTTGAATCCCCAAATAAGCTCGAGAACCTATTTTTTAACTAGGCCAAACACTAGGTTTGAAACCAGTTAAAACTAGTCCAAAAATTATAAAAAGAGCTAGAGAGCTCATTTTTTAGGTTTGTTAGTTGAGATTAGAAAGCTTGGAGAGTAATGCAAGATA
Organism: Ceratopteris richardii; assembly: GCA_020310875.1. Taxonomy (NCBI): domain Eukaryota; kingdom Viridiplantae; phylum Streptophyta; class Polypodiopsida; order Polypodiales; family Pteridaceae; genus Ceratopteris; species Ceratopteris richardii. The sequence continues at coordinate 95,884,832 of CM035439.1, forward strand.
ATATTTCTACTTCCATTGTCGTTCCTATCATCTCTTCCTTGTGTGTGTGTATGTGTGTGTGAACTAGTGTGCTTCTCACCTTCACCTTCATGCACATCACTCGTTCACGATCTTCATATCATCCTATGTCTTCCACTGATTGACAATTAAGAAGGTGGAGCTTCTTGATGTCGTAATTCCCTTGTCTTGAAAAATGCCAAATTCGGCGTCGTTGCTAGGGACGAGCTCAAAGACAGATATGTGATGGCAAGAGTGTTAGGAGAGCAATGTTGAAAGGTAAAAAAATAGTGTTTTGTTGTTTTGCATTTTTTTTCCTCATTTCACCTTCCCTACACCCATTTTCCACTGAGTGAGTACAATCCTTAGCAATAGAGCCTTCATGGTTGCATGAGCACACTCATTTATGGATGTGTAAAGTAGGAAAACAAGAGGAAAAGCGATCAAACGCTGGAAGAATGAAACCATGTACCCATCAAGATCCTACCTATGCACCTATAGTATTCCCAGATGAGGAATTTGAGCCTCATGGATGGGCAAAAATCTTAGCCACCATGGACATAGTGGTAAATGAAGAACAATGGACTCCTGACTATGATGAGGATGGCTACGATATCTCTATCTTCATGATAGAACCCATGGTAAGTGAGTCTATTTTAGAATGATGTGAGGACATGATCCAAAGCCAACTGAGGCAAGTGCTAAAGGTCTAGAGTCCATCGTAATGGAACCATTTTATTCTTCAGAAGAGGAATATATGTACCTTGTGGAAGCCAGCCTTCCTCCTCAAGCCGATCTGAAGCAAGAAAAGAAACTCACAAGCAAGACCAAGCTTGAAAGAAAGGAAGGATGAGAGAAGTCCCCTAACCAAGGAGAATAGGAACCCCTATTGGAAGCACCAAAAATTTAAGAAATACGAAATTGAAGATCAAATAATAATGGTGAGAATGCCCAAGAGAGAAACTATCACAGGAGAAGCATATGACAATCAAGAAAAAACTAAGAAGATTGTAGTCAAAATTGAGAAAGGAGAAGAAAAATGCACATATATCAGGCACATTTTGACAGAAGAGGAGGAATAAGAGTTGATTGCCCTATTGAGAGAATATAGAGACATGTTTGTATGGAGCTACAAGGATTTGAACGGAGTGAACCCTAACATATGCTCCCATAGAATTCCCATGACTCACAGAGCCAAGCCTTCCAAATAGAAACCATACACTTGAAATGATAATTACGCAGCCAAGATTAAAGAGGAGATAGGTTGCTTGATAGAAGCTAGATTTATCTATGAGTTTGAGCACATTGAATGGGTATCACCCATTGTGGTAGTGTCCAAAAACAATGGAGAGCTACATGTGTGCATTAACTTGAAAAAATTCAATGCAGCTACTATTAGAGATAGTTATTCACTTCCTATCACTGAACACCTACTAGAATGAGTAGCGTGAAAGGAATTATACATCTTCCTTGATGGATTCTCTAGCTACAATCAAGCAGCCATTGCCCCTAAAGTCCAGCATAAGATGGATTTTGCCATAGAATAAGGCATATTTGCATTTTGTGTAATGCCATTTGGGCTTACAACTGCACCTGCCACCTTTCAACCGCTAATGTGTCATGTCTTTAAGGAGTTCCTACGTAAGAACTTGGAAGTTTATGTTGGTGATTTATGTGCTCATTCTAACAATAGGCAAACACACATTCCTCAATTGAAACCAGTCTTTGACAAATGTCAAGAATATCATGTCTGCTTGAACCCAAAAAAGTGTGTTTTCATGGTCAGGCTAGGCAAGATTCTAGGACACATAGTGTCAAAGAATGGAATCTCTACAGATGAAGAGAAAGTTAGAGTGATGAAATTTGGACATTACTTACTGGCAAAACAAATTCAAATTCTTCACAAACCATCAAGCATTGTTATACCTAGTCAACAAGCCTTGTAACACGGGAAAATTGATATGATGGTTTCTCCTATTAATGGAGTATGATTTCAAAAGGTAGTCAAAAAAGGGAAGACCCATATTAGATCTTATCATCTCTTGTGGTTGACCACTAGAGAATGTGGAGAATGTGTGCAATGAAAACGTGTAGTGAACCCTTGTATGTCTAGCACTTAGACAAATAGATGCACCTTAGATAGCTTGCTACTCTCAATATAAAATTTAAATGGACATATTCCTTTAGGCAATCAAACTAGACAAAGAGAGCTTTCTAAAATCTATGGATAACTTAATTTGGACAAGTTTTGATTAGGAAACGCAACTGACAAAAATGAACTACCTATCCACACAACTATGCTGAAGAATTGAACTTCACTCTCGGACTGATAACTCCCTGAATATATATCCTTTGAGGAAGATATTTGAGATAGAGAAATTATACAAAAAAAGATTTCCAACAAGCTAAACGATAATTAATTTGGATGAGTTTTGGTCAGGAAACTCAACTAATCAAAATAGACCACCTATGCACACAAGTATATTGAAAAATTGGACTTCAAAAATAGTTATCTCATAGAATATAAATCCTTTTAACGAATGGGATAGAGAAAGTACATGCAAAGAGCTTTGCAAAAAGCTAAAAACCAAGCAATTTGGATATGTTTTGGTCAGGAAAGTTAACCGACCAATATAGACTACCTGTCTACACAGGTATGTTGAAAAACTGGACTTCACTCTTTGACTCATATCTCACAGAATATATAAGCTTTCAAGGAGATATTTGCAATAAAGTACACAAGATAAGCTTTCCAATGAGTGTTTAAATGCAAGATATGGTCACATATACACTGAGATATGAGCTTCACAATAGAGCTATGTACAAAATGACATGCGGCTGGAAGGAGTCTATAATAAGACAAAATGACCAGATCCGACTATTGGAAGCTCTTGCCTCTTTCTCTCCTTATTTAGAACGTTCTCCCACTCCACTTTTATAACCAATGAGCATGTGAAGAAGTTTGTGCCTCCTTCTTAATTCACCACTTTCATTTGATTGCCCACTTGCCACTTACTACAAGGTAGAAATTGTATCTTTTACCCATCATGAATTTTGACTAGACTTTTTTTCTTTTTTTTTCTCTTCTTTTCCTTTATCTTTATATTTGGTATATTTATCCAAGCATAGCTCATGTGAAAATGAGCTTGTACATTTATCTTCAACACTCCCCCTCAAGCTCATTTGGGAGTTATCTTCAACCATGTCCTGCAAATTTATCACATCCTTAAAACCTTTGAGTTAAGAAGCATCCAAGAACTTTGTAAAAACATATCTGTAACCTCCTCTTTGGTTCTGATGAACCTTATCTCGACATCTTTGCTCAATACCTTCTCCCTTACATAATGGTAGTGGAACCTCTATGTGCTTGCTCCTTGCATGAAACATAGCATTTCTTGCCAAGTAAATACTTGACATGTTATCACCGTATATGAGGATGGTTCCAACTTGCACTTCAAGGTTAGCCAAAAGCTTTTTAATCCACATTGCTTCACATGTGACAAACGCTAATCCTCTATATTCAGCCTCCATGGATGAAAGTGCAATAGTAGGTTGTTTCTTTGAGCTCCATCTGATAGGTTTGCTTCCTATCATGAACACATAACCTGAGGTTGATCTCCTATCTTCCTTTGAACTTTCTCAATCAGCATCGCTAAAGCCTTTGACCTGCAATTCTTCATCAAACTTGTAAAACAAAGCATGATTAAGTGGTTTGCATCCACTCATTCCAAATCTAAAAATAACATCCAACAAGTACTTCCTTTACATCAAGTAGATGTCACTTTTTCCATAAACAACTTCAATTCCTAAGAAACATTTCAGCTCTCTAAGATCCGAAATTTTAAACTCCTTACCAAGCTTCCTTTTGATATCTTTAATCCCTATAACATCATTTCCTGTTATGATGAGGTCATCGACATATATGCAAATATATACCTCTCTATTTCTTCCTTATTCATGTATAATGAAGGATCTGCACTACTTGGGTTGTATCCAGACTTAGTTAGATATTCTACCAATCTCTGATTCCATGCTCTTAGTGCTTGCTTCAAGCCATAAAGTGCTTTTTCAACCTGCAAACAAAGTCTGGATGGTTTTCATCTTCAAATCCAACCGGTTGACTCATGTATACCTCTTCTTGTAGTTCTCCATTGAGAAACACATTTTTTATGTCAAGATAATATAATGGCCATCTCCTTGAAGCACCAATTGCTATTAATGTTTTGATTGTTCCCATCTTTGCAACAAGGCTAAAAACTTCAGCATCATCTATGCCTTGTGTTTGTTTAAATCTTTTGGCAACTAATCTAGCTTTATACCTAGCTAGTGAACCATCAGCATTCCTCTTTACTTTAAACACCCATTTGTTTGGAACAATCTTCATACCTTCTTTCTTTGGCACTAGCTCCCATGTGTGATTATCTTTGAGAGCTTTGATCTCCTCTTTCATAACTTGCTTCCATTCCTTTTGTGTGCAAGCTTCTCCATATGTCTCAGGCTCTTTGTCTTTGATAACTTGCATCATGTATGCAAAATGTTTCGCCATGAAACTATCATAACTAAGCCTTTGAGTTGGATACCTTGTCCTTGAAGATCTTCTTTCATTGCATTTAGAAAGTTGCTTCTTTAACCTATTCAGCTTTACCTTCAGAGTGATTACCTCTTCATATTCTTTGTCACTTCTCATTGTTTGGAATAGCACTTGCTTCTTTGGATCTACTATGAGCTGAATTGGAGATAAAGAATGACTCCCCCCCATGTTGAACATTCTTCATTTGATGTAGATGCCTCTAGACCTGAAACCTTTGTGCTTGATTGTTGAACTTCTCTTTGATTTGTTCCTGCATAATCATCACAATCTTCTTCAAGAATCTTTTCCTTTCCTTTATCTTCATACCATGGTCTTAGTTCATCAAAGACCACATCTCGCGAGACTCTTACTTTGTTCTAGGGTTGTAACACTTGTATCCTTTTCGCTCCATGGAGTAGCCAATGAAAATGCATTTTTCTGACCTTGGTTCCATCTTTGTTATAACTTCTTTTGGAATGTGAACAAAGCAAACACATCCAAACACTTTGAGGTGTGTAAGATCAGGTTTCTTATCGGAATATACCTCCTCTGGAGTCAACTGATGTATTCTCGATGTTCTGCACCTATTCATCAAGTAAATGGTGGTTGTGGTAGCTTCAACCCAATAGTACAATGGCGCCTTCATCTCATTGAGCATCTTGGGAATTTCAGCAATTTGCCTATTTTTCCTCTCAGCTACTCCATTTTGTTGTGGTGTATACTACAAGTAAACTGCCTTTTGATCCCATTCTCTTGTAGAAAATCTAAAAATTCTTTGGAGAAGTATTCTCCTCCACCGTTGGACCTTAAGGTTTTGATAGACCTTCCTATTTCTTTTTCAACTTCAACTTTGAATCTTTTAAATATAGAAAACACCTCTGATTTTTGTTTCATACAAAACAACCATACCTTTCTTGAGTGATCATCAATGAAGGTGACAAAAAGTCTATTCCCAGTCATTGATGCCTCTTGGGTTGGTCCATATACATCTGTATGTTTCAAGTCCAAGACATTTGGGACCACATAATTGCTCCTTTTGAATGGTTGCCTCGTTTGCTTTCCTAGTTGACAAGCTTCACATAACTCATGTAGTCCAATGCTATTAAATTTTGGAAGACCTCTTACCACTTCATGTTTGCTCATGTCCTTCAGCTTTGGAATGTTGATGTGTCCTATTCTTTTGTGCCATAAGTCTAGCTCTGAAATCTTCTTGTTCCCACATTGAATGTACATGACCTTTCCATGTGGATGTTGGATGTCCAAAGTGAACATCCTTCCTTCTCTTCTACCTTGAGCAATGACCTTGAAGCCTTTCTTTGGATTCTTTATGAAGCACCCATTCTCATTGAATATGACATGATAATCCTTCTCTACCATTTGTCCTACTCAAATCAAGTTCTTTGAAATTGTAGGAACATGAAGAACATTAGATAGTACCTTTGCTCTGCTTGTATCTCCAAGTCTTATATCCCTAATATGTTCAATCATGTGTTCAGTATCATCACCTATTTCAACACATCCTTTCCACTTGCATTTGTGAAGCTCCCCCTTGTTTTGTAGCTCCTCTTTTGCTTTGCTTTAACTCCAAATATGTTGATGAAGCTTCATCACCAAGTTGGCTCTGATACCAATTGTGGAGAATGAGTTCCAAAGATGGTTCTTCCTTGCCTTTGTACTAGCAAGTTAGAAAGTCTCTACGTCATCCCAAGTTTCTTGAGATGTCTTGCATCTTCTAATGTGTGGTAATAAAAAATCAGAGATAGTCTTGAGCATGTATGACCTTGCTTGGGCATCCCTTGCACACCAAAGTGTGAGTCTATCTATTTCCTCTTGAGTAGGTCCTTTGGACCTTGAAATAGGCATTGCTTCATCACTTGATACAATCCCATATAGGTTTCTTCCTTGCAAATAAGCCTCCATTCTGATTTTCACCATAATTGTGTCTATCAAGCTTCTCAATCATTTAGGTAAGGCCATCTCCCATCTTGAAGTTGCTCTGATACCACTGAAAGAAGTTGGCGAAGCTTGGAGAGGCTTGGAAAGATGAGTTGTCAAGTGATGAAGTTGGTCCAACAAACCAGCATAGGACTACCCCTAGCTCTTTGGATATGTAAAACAGGCCTTTTATGCTTGTATTTAATACAATAAAACCCAATAGGTGATTGTAGCTCAAGCATAAGCACCACCTCCTTTACTTGTCAATCCGCGGAGACGTGAGGACCGATATGAAGACCACGAGCAAGTGAAGGCACAAGTGCGTGAGTGAAAGCACGCAAACATGCACACACATACACACACACGCGCACAAGGTAAGATCAAAGAGAGGAACAATGGAAAGCTTAGATTGCAAAAGATTTCTCTTACAAAAGCTCTATTCTCTAACAAGCCAACCTCAAAAATGAGCTCTCTAGCTCTTTTTATAGTTTTTTGACTAGTTTTGGCCCTATCCAGACCTAGTGTCCGGCCTAGTTAAAAATTAGGTTCCAGGGCTTATTTGAGGGCTCAAACGAAGTCTAAAAATTATGAAAATTGGTAGGATGATACTTCTAATACTCCTCAAGCTCGAGCACTCCTCGGCTTGAACAAAATGGAGTTACAAAAATAGAAAATGGTATTTACAATGGTTTTTAGTGATGAAAATCACTATTGTTGTAGGGGATTCGTATGAAAATTTGACATACACTTCTTGGAGCTCCCTACTTGCTCCCTTTCCTTGTGTGTCCATCTTTTGATGTGCTTCCCTGCTTTGTCCTTGACTTTGAGCTTCAACACTCCCCCCCTCTCGAGTCTGTCGTCCCTGACAGACCCTTGTTGTAGTGGTTGTTCCAAGTAGTGCCTTGAGAGGGAGTGTCCCTTCTGAATGAACAAAAGTCGTCTGACTTCCAGATGTGACAGGGTTGGTTGTCTGGTCCTTCATCTATCACTGCGAGTCTTTGCAAGTTCTAGTCTCTTGGTATGTGCTTCTTCCTTGGATTCCAGCATGACTGTGTCGTTGTGAGTCTCCGTTGATGTTTTCTAGATCTTCCAAAGTTGATGTTCATAGTAGTCATGCCAAGTACTCATAACCCATATTGAGTGATGGGTAAGTGTGTTCGTGCATGGGTTGAGGAAAATATGTGCCTTGTGCACGGCCTTGTAATGTAGCCCTATGAATGCTTACTTGGGAAATGCATTGGAAGAAGTATGGTGCAAAAATTGGGGGTCTTGAGCTAAGTGCTCAAGGGTATACCGACGAAGAGGTTTCCTAAGCTATCATGGTTATTATGTTTCCAGAATAAAGATAATTACCATGGAGAAGGTCGATCGATGTTCATCTCTTCGTGTTGTACACTCGGCCTTTGGGATGGAACATTGTTGATGAATGTCCATGTTGATGGTCCACTGATGAGATCTTTTGAGTGGCTAATCCTGTCTCCTCCTTTCAAAGCATCATTTGGAAAATACTGAGAATTGAATTTCTTTATATTCCTTGACAAACAACATTGGGTAACTACTCCAAGCTTAGTTTCACATATTCTCTTTAGCTCACCATACGCAGGAGTCTTCTCATCCAGTATACATGCAAGGATTTGCAGTGTACCAAAACTATCCCTTGCAGATATCTCATTGGATACTCTTGTACATACAGTAGTTAAGCATCACTCAAGTTGCGGACCTTCAAGCTTTACACTCCCATGGTAAGAGGAAACCATAGTTGTGGATGCCATGTTCATGCCAAGTTCTTGACATCTACCAAATAAGGCAGCAATTATATCATCTGCTAGCCGAGACACATTTCTATCCAAACTGATAAATACCCAGTAATCAACAGTTCCACGTTCAATTAAGCATGACTCATTCATGTTCCATGAGCCACACTTTGGAACAATTTTTTCTCTCTCTTTTCTTTCTTTCTCTCTTTTTTTTTTTTTAATAGAGGAACAATGCCACAAAACAAGAAGACAAACATTAGTATTAGTAAAATGAGTTGACATATGTCAATGTGCTCTTGTGCATGGGACTCTCAAATGTGTCTATGCACGGCCCTGTAATGTGGCCCTATATTAATGCATACTTTGGAAATGCATGACCTGAATGGTGCAAAAGACAGGGTTGTGCAATGAGCACATGGTTGTCGCTCGTTGAGGTTTGATATCACTTGCAGATGTTGATGTCATCTTTGTTGGAGGTATCCATTGGATCGCGAGATGACAACTGATCCTTCCTCCTTATAGGGATCCATTTGAGAACAGCATTTGGCATTGTAGAGATGACTTCAGGCGTCTTCCTCTTTGGATGCTTTCTGAACTGTGGTATCCAGTGTGGTTGGCGCTTTGGTTTGGTGGAGGCTACTTGTACTTTTGGCTTCCAAACCCATATCCTTTTTGCTCGTCTTCCTACTATTGTTGAAGAGTTGATTTGGTCCTTTTTCAATCTCTGTACATGGTTCTTACTCTTTTCTCTTTTTGGCTTCTTTGTTGAGACCTTTCGCATATGGGAGAACATAGGTTGTTGTGGATGTAAGAGCTTCTTAGGTACCCACATCTGTAATCGCCCTTGTTGAGCTGCAGCTAATTTCTTAGGCATCCAAACTTGTTGGATACCTTGTGATTGAGCTTGTCCGAGCTGCTTCCTTCGTCTTCTGGCCTAGTTGGCTTGCTTGTATGGGTTTTGTGGGGCAAGGCTGGTGGTTGCTCTCCTTTGCGTACCCATATCTGCTTCATGCTTGGAACCGCTTTCTTATCGAATGGTGTCTTTCTATTTGATGTAGCAGTTGTCGTGAATGGTTGTGTTTGCCTCTGTGGTGGACTCACTAGTGTGGCTACTTGATTCTTTGAAGAAGAAGAAAGATCCAACCGCCTTCGAACTTGTTCTTCCACGATTGACCCCTTCTGCATCATAGAGCTTTTGACACATACAACATCTTCTTCCATATGATTAGTCTTAGAAGAGATAAGAGAGTGTGTGGTGTCATGATCTGGGAGCATGGAGTTCTCTAATTCTAATGTAATGCATTGTTCATGTACCCAAACTTGAAGAATTTGACTTCCTAGGTTTAAGTTAACTGCATGGTCATAGATCCAATCTTGACCCAAGACAAGTGGTTCTGTAAGGTTCTCATCTTCACACACAAGCGCTTTGACCTTCATTGGAACATCTTGAAGGTAGATGGGAAGTTCCACCTCGCCCAAACAAGGGGTTTCCACACCTCCTAATCCGATGAGATAAGCTTCTATGGTATTGATGTTCAACTGCAAGTCCTTGCAGTAGGATAGTCTCACTGCACTACTTGCTGCTCCTGAATCAATCAATGCTTTCAGAGTCCTTGCACCCTTTCCTTGTCCTATCTCTATGGTCACAAAGGGATGTCGGTCAATGACTTGAGAAGTAATTATGCCTGATTTTTGGCACATATCCATGTGATATTTTGGAATTTTTGAGTTGACATCTAGGCCTAGTCGCCTTAACTTATTTCGCCTTATGCGCTCTCTAGCCTCTGCTTGTGCTTCTTCTCTCACCCTTAACTCCTCTTCTTTTCGCTTATTAGCAGTGTTGAGTCTCGTAAGCATATCCTCTGTAAGAGGTTCTTGGTATAACTTGACTCTACATCCACTAATATAGTTGGGCAAGATATCACCTTCTAAAGTAGCCAATTGAATTGCACCGCTAGTGGAAATTCTGTTAATGATCATGGGTCCATATCCTCGTTTTTCCAACTTACAGGCATGTTGTTTTAGTGTGTAAACCAACACTAGATCTCCCTCTTTCAATCCTTTATCTTTGATGTGTGCATCAAAGTATGCCTTTTGTCTTTTCTTTGCAGCGTAGATGCCTGCTGCCGCTCGTAGCCTCGTCTCACCTAAGCGTTCTAGATCAAAGATCCTGGAGGAAAACTCATGTCCATTCCACTCATGCTCTTGTGCTACCTTTAAGGCTGGGATGAGGAAGTCCAATGGTAGAACAACATTCTGCCTGAAGACCATCTGAAATGGGGTGGCGTTGAGTACCGTTTTGTAGGCAACTCGATAAGCCCAAATAGCATGATGAAGCTGTTTATCCCAATCAGAGCGTTTGTTGTTTACAAGCTTGGTCAAGACATTACATAGGATCTTGTTTGTGCTCTCAGCTTGTCCGTTAGCTTGTGGATGATAGGGGGCATACTTCTTATGTATCACCAAGAATTCTTGGAAAAGATTTTCAATGACTTCATTCAAGAAGTGTGTACCTCTATCGCTTACTAGTTCTATTGGTAACCCATATCTCGTGAACACATTCTCAAATAAGAACTTAGCCGTAGTCTGAGCATCATTCTTTGTTGTGTCTTTCACTTCTACCCACTTTGTAAGGTAATCTGTGGCTACAATAATATACTCTGCATGGGAGTTTCTAGCTGGGGGGTTAATAGGACGTATGAAGTCTATGCCCCACTTCGAAAATGCACGCCCTCCCATCATTGGCCTCAAAGGCATCTCGTCTTTTCTAACTGGATATTGTGCACGTTGGCATGTGTCACATTTCTTCACATAGGTATGTGCATCCATATGAAGAGTGGGCCACCAAAGTCCTAAAAATAGAATGGTCTTTATTACTCATTCAGGACCGAAGTGTCCACCTGCAACACCATTGTGTGTAGTCTCTAAGACCTTTAAATAGTCTGATTCATGAACGCATAGTCTTAAGTAACCATCTTTGCTTCTTCGGTATAGGTTCTCTCCTACTAAGGCATAGCCTTGAGCCTCTTGCTCCATGCTTCGTCTTCTTGCTAGACTAGCCTCTTTGGGTAATCTTCCCGACCTCATAAACTCTACCAATGGAGCACTCCAGTCTCGAATTAATGACACTTGATAAAGGGTCGCATGCTCCACTGGGGGTCTCTCTCTGCACTTTGGACAATTCTTAATCCACTCATGTATTTCCTTGTCCATGCTAGGCCAATACACTCCTAAACACTTTAGATTCTGCAATGTTCGTCATCCTCGACACAACAAGCTAATACACCCTCAGTATCTTGTTTGTACATGCTTCCTGCCAATATGTGATATTTTTGTGATTTTACAATTTCTTCTTGTGATGTTTTCACATTCTTATTTGCAGGGTCGAAGGTTAGGACTGGTACCAACTTATTTGCCCATTTAGGAACAACTTCTAAATTGAACAGATAAGCATCGGGTAATTCATCAGACACTCCTTGCGATGACTCACCTGAAGTGATGCGAGAAAGGTGATATGCCCCAAGGTGGGTTCTACCTTTTCTGACAACAACTTCAAAGTCATATTCCATTAGTAAGAGGAACCATCTTACTAAGCGCCCAGTATTGCAAGGTTTATTGACCAAATATAACAAAGCTTGATGATCAGTGAAAAACTTGAACTTGTTGGCCAATAAATAGTGTCTAAACTTCTTCACAGCATAAACCATGCCTAAGCCCTCTCGCTCAGTTGTGGTATAATTTCTTTCGTCTGGGTTTAGTTGTCTATTAGCATATGCTATGGGCAAATCTAAATTCCCTTCACCTGTGGGTTGTGCTAGCACACATCCTATGGCATGATTGGATGCATCCACATGGACATGGAATGGCTTACTCCAATCTGGGGTTGTCAATATGGGTGCTGTACACAAACGTTTTTTTAGCTCATTGAAGGAGTTCTCACATTCGTCGTTCCACTCAAAATTAGACGACAAGGCATAAAGGGGTCTAGCTATGATCGCGTACATGTGGATAAACCTATGGTAATATCCACAATGGCCCATAAAGGCTTGCACCTCTTTAACATTCCTTGGCCTTGGCAGCTCCGCTATGGTTCGTACCTTATCTTCATCTGTTGAGATTCCATTCTTCGATTATGACCTAAGATTTTACCTTGATGCACCATTGAACACACACTTTTCTGGGTTCAGACACACTCGATATTCTCTACACTTGTTGAAGATTTGTCTGAGCTCAGGGATGTGAAATCTTCTTTCTTGGGAATGAGCACATAAGTCATCCACATACACTTCTAAGCTTTTTCGCAAGAACTCTTTGAAGACATGACACATGAGCCTTTGGAATGTTGCAGGTGCATTGGTGAGCCCAAATGGCATCACACGAAATGCGAATATTCCCCACTCTGTGGCAAAAGATGTTTTGTGTTGATCTTCTGGGGCAATGGCTACTTGATTGTAACCTGAAAATCCATCGAGGAAGCTACAAACTTCCTTGCCTGCTACACGCTCCAATAGGTGTTCCGTGATTGGAAGTGGATAACTATCTCTGATCGTAGCGGCATTAACTTTTTTAAGGTTAATACACACTCGCAACTTCCCATTCTTCTTGGGCACCACTACAATGGGGGAACACCCATTCAGTATGCTCAATCTCATAGATGAATCCAGCTTCAATCAACCTATCAATTTCTTCTTTTATTTTGGTTGCATATGTATCATTATATGTGTAGGGCTTCTGTTTGGTGGGCTTGGCATCGGCAGTCATGGGGATAGTATGAGAGCAAATTCTTGGATCTACCCCTTTCAAGTCTCTATAGTGCCACGCAAACACATCCCTATATTCCCTTAATAGAGCTACGAGCTCCATTTCTTCTCGCGCACTTAGGTCATCTCCTATATATGTGCATCTCTCTTCGTTCTCTTCAATGGTTACTACGATTTTCTTGGTCTTTTCTTTATTATCATATGATTCTCCTATGATGGCCTCTCTCTTAGGCATTCATACCAAGATTTTGCGGTCATCTACTTCATATTTCTTGAAGTTTTCTGGTACTTCAAACAATGATTCCTCCTCTTCTTGTTTCACTGCTTTTCTTTTCTTTCTCTTTTGACTACCCTCACTTCCATCCTTTGAATTTACAGTTTTAATGCTTGTGAGAGGTTCTTCTTCTTTCTGGTTCAACACGCCTACATCTTCTAAATAGTGCTTCTCTGAGTTAAAGCAACTATCCATTACAATGGACTCTATATCATTGTCGTTTTCTTCTTCTTCTATGGCATCACTAGGGTCACATTCTTCTAACAAGGGCTAACACATGAATACTGAAATATCATAACCCTCCTCATCACAATGAGGTGTCCATTTTTCTTCATTGACTCCAATGTCCATGGTAGCTAAGATTTTTGGCCAGCCATGAGGCTCAAATTCCTCATCTGGAAAGATCATTGGTGTATAGGCTTGGTCTTTAATTGGTCTATCTTCTTGAGAAGTTCCTTCTTCTCTCGCCTTTAAACGTTTTTCCTCTTCCTCTACGACCTTGCACATCCACAAATGAGTATCTTCGTGCAGCCATGATGGATCAGGTGAACTTTTCGAATGCACAGAGATGGAATCTTCTTTCGCTTTGTGGATAGGATTCCACTGTAGGGGTGGTACATCTCTCAAGGAGTAATCCTTCAAATTGACCTTGGTGGTGACCCCTAAGTGTTGTAAGTACAAGGAGTTGGTTCCCCAATCCTGTACAATTTGCAACTCGTAAGAAGGGTCTGCCTAAGATCATCTCATAGACATTATTTTTCTCAAAGTCACATATAGCAAATGTATGTTCAAACTCTACACCACAAGTGGTTAGAGTTATCCCTTCTAGCAAGCCTAGAGGCCTTTCAAAATGACCATCAGCCATTTGAAGCTTCATTCTAGTTGGTCTTAATGTGGGTTTGCCCCATTGCTTCCACAAGGAGGTGGTCGCAATAGCAACACCAGCACCTGAATCTATGATTGCTTTGGTTGTGTAACCTTGGTAAGTGATTGGAAGATAAGTATTACCTTCTTCACCCTCACACATGTCTCCTATTTTATCGAGAGGTATCTCTGGAACTTTTTGCTTAGAGCCTGTTTTTGGCATATTGGAATCAAGTTCTGGGACCTGATCCTTCACATGGTTCCATAGCTCAGGTTTTGCTTTGAGCAGCTCTTCTACAGTGAGATGACACTGAACCTTAGTGTTTTTCATGACATCGGTGTTCCTTGGAACCACTGAGTCTTCATGTCTTACCAATATAGTGGGAGCTCTGATCTGCAGAGATTCAAATTCCCATGGGCCTAGAAATTGAGGCAGTTCTTCTAGGGTATTAGATTCAAAATCTAATCTTTCATCTTCTTGTTGTTCTGCTTCATCTTCGTAAATATATGGAATGTCTTGGGGAAATTGATCATGAAGGTCGTCAATCACAAGAATAAGAGGGGAATTACCCTTCTCCTTGGCCCATTTCTCCTCTTGTATTTCCCGCAAGAACTCTTGAGAGTACTGTTGAATTGAAGGAGGTATTCCGGCATTCGTGGAATTAGGAACATAAGCTCCCATTGGTGGTGAGCTTCCTCTTTCAATAACTGGTTGAGCCTGTGGAGGTAAAGAAACTTGTGGTTTGTTTACCAATTGTTCTAATCTTTCTAGTAAGCCCTGAAAATGCAAATCCGGTTTGACAGAGTTTGTCTGATTGAACTTTTGACTAGTCTCGAGTATAGCTTGAGCTTGTTCTACCATTTTCATGCACATTTTCATCTGTTCAATCTCTAAGTCTGCTCTAGGGTAACTCTTGTCTAGGTTTGCAACTGTTGGCCCTTCTTGAAGACAAGCCTGGTAGGCCTTGAACATCATGTCCAAGCCTTCTGGGGTTGGATCTGCAAGAACAGACCCTGGTTGCGGTCTATTTACAATGGGTGGCGGGGTGGGATG
This sequence comes from Ceratopteris richardii, assembly GCA_020310875.1. NCBI lineage: Eukaryota > Viridiplantae > Streptophyta > Polypodiopsida > Polypodiales > Pteridaceae > Ceratopteris > Ceratopteris richardii. The sequence continues at coordinate 95,900,043 of CM035439.1, forward strand.
AGGTGGAGTAGATGGAGTTTCGGCATGCGAGGGGCTTTGAGATGCAATGTCTTCTATTTTTGTTTTTGCTTCTTTCAAGCTTTCTTCTAGTTCTGATAACTTTTTATTCCACTTGCGATTGGCCTTCTCTTTGGTATCTTTCCATGTTCTTGTTTTCCTCTTACTAGGCTCTCTTGATTCACTCGACTCCGATTGTTCTGCTGGTTTATCTTGTTTTAATGCTTGTGCTCTAGTGACAGCTTGTATAGGAGCCACATTACTGCAAATTGAACTTGAATCCGCCACTAAACCTACCACATTAATGGGTGTAATCTTGGGCGCACTAGAGGGGTTTCTTGGACAATCTCTGGGGAGATGCTCTTTGCCACAATCAAGACAAAAAGCATGTATTGTGATAGCCTGTCCTTGACTTGGGGATGGTGGATGGGAACAATCACGAAGGAAATGGTCACCCTGACATCTGAAACATGGTCCTCTAGGGGCTTGTGGTCTTACTTGTCTCAGTTGGGGCCTAGGGTTAGCATTTGCGTACATGACATTGGAGTATTCAGGCTCCCAATTTTGTTCCATAGGTGGCGCCTCATATTGATACAGGTAAATCTCACTATGTTCAGGTGACTCTGTGTAATAAGCATGTGGACTACCTTCATGGGAGTAGTCTGAACTATGAGCATGAGAGTCATTCTCTGAGATCAGTGGGGTCAGTGGCACCAATGCTCTATTTGGATTTTCCTCTCCCACAACATACTTGACTGGAATCACGTTGGCAGGAGCTAGTGGTTGGTTTCTCAAGACTGGTTGTGGTCTATATTGTGCCTGATATTGCTGTTGTGGTCGATAATATGGCTGTTGGTATTGCTTCTGATAGCTACCTTGTTGGTAAGGTTGCTGATAAGTTTGTCTAACAGCCTGCTTATTGTAAGGGTAATCTTGAGCTGTGTGGTTTGTGTATTTTCTCTCAATAGTGCGATATGGAGCATTTCTTTCTCTAATGTTCTGGTTGTGCATTGGGCATACATTAGCCATGTGGTCGCCTCCGCAAGTATAACACCGATTCAATGGGGTGACTCTCTGTGTTTGTCTGTTTTGGACCCCTAGCTTCTTGGCAACTTGCTCAACTATCTCATCTATTTCCATGGAGACTTTTGAAGTATGACTAGTAGAACTGTCAGAATCCTTATAGAGTTTGGATAGTCCTAAATCCTCACCCAAGTTGTCTTCTATGTCAATGCATGTCCGCACACACTCTTCTATGGATCTAGGCTCTTTCAAGTACACATATGATCTTAACTTTGTGCTCAGTAAGCCATCTAAGAACAAAGCCACTTGTTTGGCTGGTGTGGGTAACTCTAGAGCAGGGCATCTTTCTAGGTATTGTCTGAACCTTCTACCTGCTAGTCGCACTGTTTCTTGGGGTGTCTGCTTGAAACTGTGGATCAAAGATGATGTGTTATGCCTGATACCACTCTTGGAAAATTCCACAATGAATTCCTCTAGCAGCTGACCTATATCGCGATAGCTGCTTCTACTCAGTGGTTGAAACCAAGCTAAGGCAGTGCCCTTAAGGTTCAAACCAAATGCCTCATACTAGGTGAACCAATCCTCAATTTGTTTGGCTCTCAACACTTGTTTGTACTCGGCCACATGATCATAAGGATCCCCTGTCCCATAGAAATAGTTCTTCATTGCCTTGATCACTTGAATGGGTCTAAGGGTTCTTGGGTACTCTCGAGGTCTAGGCAATGGAAAATCATGTTCATCTCTTTGTTGTCTATGTGCTTGGTGTCTCTCTCTTTCAAGTTTTTCATTTTCAAATCCTAATCTATTTCCGCTCACTGTGTATGCAAAACTTACCTTAGGTCTCTCTCTAGTTCTTTCTCTCTGGGCTTCCTGAGCTTGGGATGATCCTACTCCTTGGAGGCCATGGAATACATTGGATCTTGGTGGAGGGAAAATCAATTCACTCTTTCAAGTATATGCATGTCTATCATGTTTTGTTACCAAGAATATTTTCTCTGATGTGTTATCTAGGTAGACAACTTTGCCTAGTATCTCTGGGTCTTTGAACTCGTAGATGATGACTATGCCCAATTGGCTAGGTTGATCTGGCTTGAATCTCCAAAAGGCTTCCTCTGTTTCTCTATTCAAGAATAGTTCTATGCTTTTGTTGTCTTGAGGTATCCAATCTGGAGTGATCACTCTGGTCAAAATTGACTTACCTCTAGGAATCTGGGGTCCTTTTCCTACATTTCCTTGTTCTAGATCTCCTATCTCATTCTCATGAGTGATATTTCCAAACTCATCGGTCCTATCTGGTAGGTTGGTGACCACATACATGGTTCCTTCCTTATCAATATATGAACCCTCTTCGAACTTGGCCACTGGGTTTTCAAGTCCAAAAGGTTGATCTGGATTTTTGAGTTGGACCACTGATCGCCTCAGGCCATCCTCATAGATGCGAGCACCTAATCGGTTGGTCCAAATATATTCTAGTTGTGTCTTATAGGGACCTTCCGGTGTTTGTAGATGGGTAGTTCCTGAGCCACCTGCAGGTTTTCCCATGCTAAAAGACATTTCTGAATCACTTGGGTCTGAACTTAGTAAAAGATGACCACTTAGTTGTTGTGCCCAAGACTTGGATGTATGGTTGACACTAGCCTCAGAAGATCTAATGCTTTGTTTATCCTTGCCTAAGTGTCTACCAGATCTCAGGTTCATAAGCTTTAGTCAAGAGTCCAAATTTTCCCTTTGGTATGGTTCAAAATTCTTTGGAGCCCCCTTGGTTCCCTAGTCCCACTTGAGGGTCAAATCAGGCTCCTGGGGGTCAAAACAGGCAAACAGGACCTTTTAGAGAAAATCGCGATGTTGTGAAATCAAGAGAATCACGATTTTGAGCACAAAATCGTGTTTTTGAAAATCGCGATGTTGAGCACAAAATCGTGTTTTTGAAAATCGCGATGTTGAGCACAAAATCATGTTTTTGAAAATCGCGATGTTGAGCACAGAATCGTGTTTTAGAAAATCGCGATGTTGAGCACAAAATCATGTTTTTGAAAATCGCGATGTTGAGCACAGAATCGTGTTTTTGAAAATCGCGATTTTGAGCAAAGAATCGTGATTTCACAAAATCGTGGTTTATAGAATCATGTTTTTTGACATGAAAATTGTGATTTGTGAGAATCGCGATTTTGAGTAGAGAATCGTGTTTTTCACAAAATCGTGTTTTTGGCTAAAAATCGTGATTTGTGAGAATCGCGATTTTGAGCACAGAATCGTGATTTTGAAAATCGCGATTTTGAGCACAGAATCATGTTTTCACAGAATCGTGTTTTCACAGAATCGTGGTTCACAGAATCGTGTTTTAGAGAATCGCGATTTTGTCTTAGAGAATCGTGTTTTTCACAAAATTATGGTTCTCAGAATCGTGTTTTTTGACATAAAATCGTGATTGTCAACAGAGAATCGTGTTTTCATAAAATCGTGTTTTAGAGAATCGTGTTCTCACAGAATCGTGTTTTTGGCTGAAAATCGTGATTTATGAGAATCGCGATTTTGAGCACAACCACAGAATCGCGATTCTGAGAATGACCACAGAATCGTGATTCTTTCAGCAAGCTTTTAGGCGGGAAACAGAAAATCGTGATTTTTCAAAAAAAATTGAATTTTCACAGAATCGCGATTTTCATCACAGAATCGCATTTTTTGGCGAGAACTTCGTAATTTTTGAGCGCCGAGCAATGGCGAGCTTCGCATGTGCAAAAAAGCATGAAAAAACACAGCGCTTGCACTCTCTTGCACTTCCTAACTCCTTACCACACAATAATGCATGAAAAATGGTATGAAAATGGTGAAAATGCACTAAAAAATCAGAAATTTCTATGAAGAAGAAGATGGAAAAAGATGGAGATGGTGATGATGATGAAGATGAAGAAGAAAAAAACAAAAAATGAACAAAAATGACAGTTTTTTTACTTTCCAACGTCGCAAATCTACGATCTTACCATCACAACGCTCGTCCTCGAAGCTCTCTCCCCGGCAACGGCGCCAAAATTTGGTGTAGCTCAAGCGTAAGCACCACCTTCTTTACTTGTCAATCCGCGGAGACGTGAGGACCGGTATGAAGACCACATTTTCATGTACTTGCATGTATGCTACCTTCTTGTACCATGGAAGTGGCTCATAAAAATCTACATCTATTGGCACGTTGATCTTCCTTGTATTAAAATTGAAGCACCTAAGGCCCTTTTGATCATTGGTGTAGCCAATTAAGAAACACTTCTCTAACTTGACCTACACCTTGTTTTGTAGCTCACTACAGACATGAACATAGGATCTATAACCAAATGTTTTGGGATGGGAGAGATTGGGGTTCTTAAAATATCAAGTTTGATAAAGTGTTGGAGAGTGTATTTTTTATTATGGAGTCCTATTCATGAAGTATACTGTTGTATTGGATAAATCATTCTAGAATTTTTTGGATACATCCATTTCATTCAACATTTCCCTAGCTATCCTTGCATTGTACTTCCTTTTGCAATTCTAGTTTGATGGGGCGTATACTTGCAAGTTACTTGTTTTTTTATATATTGATCCTATAGCAAATAAAAAGTTCAATGGAGAAGTATTCTCCCCCTCCATCAACACTTAGCTGTTTTATGTAGTTATGTGCCTCATTCACAACGATAGTTTTGAATACTTTCAAAAAACCAATGATGTGTGCTTTATGAAATATATTCACTTATAATTTCGTGGAGAAGGTGGGTTGGTGACGAATCATGCAAGAAGAATGAAGGGGAGAACTAGGGAAGCAAGCCCAAAGAATGCCCAAAGTTTTCTAAATAGAGAGAATCATAAGCCAAGAACTATAAGGCTCATACCCCTTGTAGAAAGAGTGTTTGGTAGAGACTACCTACATATGACATGTGTTCACATTGAGTGGTGCACCACTTGCCTCCTCACCTTGCACCTCACATCTCAAAAACCTACATTAGGCACGTTACCAACGCCTTCCAAATTGCCTTTTGCTCATACAAAGACACACACATGCTCCTCTTCATTGCATTATGTGCTCATTTTGTCAGTTGCATTTCATTTTGCACTCAATTACCCTTTTTCATTGGTTCAAAAGTTCAGTGGTTTATTGTTCCCCCACATAGATGCATTTCTTTTCCTTCAATGTGGCCCCCTCTTTGCATTCCTCCCACGATTCAATAATTTCAGGCAAGGTGTATCCTCATACACTCCTTATAATGATGAGACATTAAGTTTGGAGCATTCAACTCCCTTGTGTATAAGTGTTTATATGGCACAACACCAACATCAAGGCTGAAACATGTATCGGGACTTAATGTTGCACTTCATACACAGCTTACGATGTTTGCAATGAATGTCTAACTTGTGGATCTTGAGACAAGACTCGACACTAGGGTGCCCTCCATGGACCTTCCATCCACCTATGATAGTGTTTACAACATAGGTAGCTCACCACCATATGTTTTGTACTATGAGTCCCTCATTGTGTGGGTGTCCATTCCATGGCTCATGCATAGTGGGCGGCCAAGGACGAGGCCATGCTTGCTCTCATGGTGGATTGAGACACAACTATGCAATTGTCCGAGCACCAAGCTCACAAGCTGGAGATGGGGGCCTCTTCTTCTTGAGATTTGCCTCCATTCTTCCTTTCAACTTATTCTTCTATCATACTCCATCACCTTCCCGAACACCCATTGTACCTCCCTTGACGTCGATTGTACCTCACACAACACCCATTGTACCCACACCCTTCATCGTACTTGCCTCTTGACAACTTCCATTACCTTCATACCTCCACCCGATGGGACCTCCCCTTCACCATAGGTCAACGATCCTATGTTGTATTCTCCATTTTCTATCAGAATTCATTAGTTGTATTGCCTTAGGCATTTTGTTGGCAGCACAAATTGTTCCATTTGGTATCTTGTAGTTGTATAGTCTTGGGCATTTTGTTGGTCAATCTGCCTTGGATTTTTTGTACTTGTAGGCATATGTACCATAATGTTCTACTGTTAGCTCATGAACTGATTGATTTTTATGCACTAATATGCTTTTGCTGTGTAGAATACATGCATGATTGCAAGTACCTTGAGAAGAAAGTGGGTGTTATGACGAAGAGAAGCAATAGAATGGAGTGCTACAAGGAGCTTGAAGGACTTTTGGCCAAGGTGTTACCTTCGTTTGCAGCTTAAAAGCTTGTTGCAGTGTGGGAGGAGTGTCTCTTGATAAGGATGCATTTAAAGAACTTAAGAGGATGTGAGGGAAACTATGGGATTTTCTTCAGCAGAAAGTATGCTTACTGGTGTTGGGAGTCCTTTCACATATCAATGCATTGGGAAAGAGCATGCAATGATTATGCAAGCAGTTTTGTCGATTCTGGACAAGTATAATTATATGCGTGTGTTACTGCCATGGGAGGGGACAACATTGTTGTTACTTTGCAAACTACAAGAGAAAATTTGGAAACAAGTTATCCAAGAAATATGGTCATTGGATCCATTGTAGGAGCTTTATGTGACTCTAAGTTCAATGAAGCAATGTTATCAGCAAGAAGGCATCGTATTAATATGAAGGTCCTAATAGACTTCCTTGGATGGGAGTGCTTTGTGCAGCAACGTGTGTATTTTGTAAGGCAAATAAAAAAATCTGAGTCATATTACAGAATTGGTGCATGTTGTATATAATGGGAATCTTGCAAAAAAGGCATATCAAGGTTTGCTAGCCCTTTTTTAAAGGACATGGGCGATCAATCAACCAAGGATGATCGACACATAAAACATTTTCAGGGCTCAAAGATTCAGTGTATCATGTATGTGATCAGAAAGGCCCTTGAGGACGAGGTTTCCATGAGTCCCAAAAGAGAGTTGTGCATTTTAACTACAATGGCATGTTGTGATCCTCCTGAGCTGGAGGCAACATTAACATGCGTCACGAAGACCCGTGAAGAAGAATTGAGTCAGATTACATTGGAATATGATGCAGATACACAATCCAAATATGTTGAGTGTTGAGGAAGCTTTGAAACATTTGTTATGGTTGTCTGATTCAAGATTTGATGATGTTATCCACTTTGCTGAGCTAAAAGAGGTAGCAGAAGGTGCGCCAACGCCTTTATATTACTACAGAAAAAGCATGATTGGCACAATCAATCTTCTTGAGGTTATGCGAAAGCATGGCTGTAAAAAGCTTGTATTCTCATCATCTGCAACTATCTACGGACAACCTAAAGTTGTTCCTTGCACTAAAGATTTTCCATTGTCTACAATGAACCCTTATGGGCGTACTAAACTTTTTGTTGAAGAAATCGCTCAAGATCTGCAAGTGGCTGACTCGGAATGGAGAATTATGCTATTATGCTATTTCAATCGAGTTGGAGCATATCCTAGTGGATTGATCGAAGAGGATTCCAGGGGTTGTCCGTTTCATTTGTCAGACAAAGGAGCCGTTTCCGTTTTGTGTGCAGAGGGGAGAAGTTTTTTTGTTTTTTTTGGCTACAATGATTGTGTGGTTTCAAAAGCAATTGGGGATTTTATCTCTGGCGGTAGCAAAAAGGGTTCTCTCCGCGGGATATGGGAGAACACAGAGATTCAAAGAAGGGAGGGGCTCACGTTTTTTTGGGGGCTTCGTCATTTTTCTGTTTGTGCAGAAACGAGGGAGGCACGGAAGAGTAGCAGCAAGTGGAGGGAGGGTCGTCGTGAGGACTGTTCCCTTCGTGTGTTTAGGGGGGCAGTCGCAGCTGTTGAGAGGAAGGTTCGCGCTGTGCAGAGGGGGGGGGGGGGGGGAGAGGGTTGTAGAAGGCGGTCCTACATTCTTGTTCTTTGATCAACACTGATCGATACCAGTAGAAATGAGGATGTCGTTATGAGTGTGGGGTTTAGTTCTTGAGTTCTCTTTGCTTTGCGATCTTACACTGAAGGGCCATTGAAGACTGCTCACGCACCACATGAAGGTCTTCCACTTTCGAGAGCCTCAGTCAGTCGGTGGATTTCGAAAGAGTTGCTGCAGATAACAGGAGGGGGAAAATGGTTCGCTGCCATGGAAGAGAAGTCTAGCCTGAACGTGCCTTTTAGAGGAGGAACAAGCTCTATGTGAAGTAAAGAGGAACTGCAAGCAGCAATAGAAAGAGGCTAAGGCATGAAAGAAGTGATTTCCGCTCCAGATTGAAGCAGCAATAATGAAAATTTCTTCCCCTGAACCATCTTCTCATAAAGTACGAATCTATGTGCTGGTGTGGAGGAGGAGTTCTCATCGAGGTTCAGGTTCTTGTTTCTTCCTTGCATAGGACTGCAGAATCCACTTTTTGTTGATAAGTATCTTGTTAGTATTCCAAGAAGCTGCTTCCTTTAGAGTACTGCCCAGTCGCCTTGCTTCTCTCGTTTGTAACAAGAGAATACTTCTGTCTGTTCTAAACATTTAGAAGTGTAGGAGCGAGGAAATCTTTAATAATCGCCACATACGCCTGAATATGTATTTGTAAATCTTGGGGCCATATATGAAATAAGTTGCTTCAGCCATATATCTACCTGCATACGAATGTAAAATCCGCTTCTTCCCGCATATTGAACGGACCATTAAAGGAGTATGATTGCATAGGTCGCGATGTGTGTAACATCTGGAATGACATTGCTGAGTGATTTCGCCATGTATGAAAGCTATTAAGAATGGAAAGGAAAGTTTTTTTTCATCTGAAATGCAAATCGCTGGTTGAATGTCATAGTAGAAATAGAGGGCATGATCTTTTTGATTAGGTCGAAGAGGGTAGCTTGTAGTGTTCAATCTCGTTGAGTGCTTTATTGTCATGTTTTGAAATGAACCAGCCATCATTCCTAAATAAATTTGAAGTTGCCTTGGGAATGGAAGTTTTGTATGCGGTGCCCATCTTCTATGATTGCGTTCATTCCCTTTTTAACTCAGGTGGGCATAGGTGTAAGAGCGAGTGTGTAAAAGGTTAAGAAGACAAAAGGGGAGGGTGAACATCTATATGAAGAAAAGGAGTGTGCGCACGTGAGTGCATGGGAAGTGTTAGGTGTGGGTCCATATAAGCATGTGTTGAGGGTAGTGCGCGAGACTATCTGCATGTATATGGGCACAAGCATATGGGTGAGGACAATGAAAGAGTGTGAAAGGAACGGTCGGATACATGTGTGTAGCTTGATGCACAAGAGTAAGAGGGTTTGGGAAGGCGATAGGGCATACGTACAAGCGTGCATAAGATAGTGAAATTAAAGGTACGACTGAAGCTCAAGCAATATAAGTCGATTAGTTTGAGGTGATCTGTGCACACCATAAGCGCCTCTTAATATCCTTTCCCTTGGGTATAGGTGGTAACATTTTGGTGCGTTTGCCGGGAATAGCTTGGCACGTCTCTATAAGAGAGTGCCATAGGTTCGCCTAGCGCAACATGTTGGCCGAGCTTATGGATCAAGGTATGTAGAGGCACTTGAAAAATAAGCATTGAGCTTATTGGTCATTGAAGATCAACTTTAGAGGATGATCATAATTCATCACCTTGGAGAAGAAGAAACTATGCATCAAATTCAATAAAAAAAGGGCAAAATCAAAGCTTGTGGAGCTAGATGAGGATAGAGTTGAAGTGGAAGATGAAGATCATGCATAGTCGTAACATGTACCAAAGCCTAAGCCAAGGAATAAAAGGTTTACACCAAAGCCTAAGTCAATGAATAGCAATAATGTAAAGCATGAGCCAAGGCATAGAAAGGAAACCTTTAAGGCAAATATATATAGTAGAAAAGCTCACATGCGTTTCTTTCATGGAAAGGCATTATGATTATGTGAATAACGTTATAAAAGATCCCACACCTTTAGGTTTTGAAGCATCAAAGAGCTATTCTCAATTGAAGGAACCTATGAAACAACAGATTGAAGCTCTTGAAGAGAACAATGTTTGGAGTATTATGCCTGAGAAGAAAGACTAGAAACATTATAGGAAACAATTGGATCTACAAGGTAAAGAAGAAAGAAGATGGGCCTGTCTCAAGATATAAAGCAAATCTTTTAGCCAAGGGCTTTGCACATACATATTGAGTGGATTGTGAGGAAATTTTCAGCCCATAACAAAATGACTACTATGTGAACCTTAATAACTATTGTAACTAGCTAAGAATGAAAATTGTACTGATTGGATAACATTGCATTCCTCAATGAAGACTTGGAGGAAGAGTTATATATGGAGCGGCCATATGGATTTTGTACATAGTAAGTTCTTATAGGTCAAATTAGGCGCTAGGGGTTGAGTGGTAGGAAGAATGGGAATGGGGAAGAGCATTGTGGTAGATGTGCCTACAAGTACACAAAAGTACACACGAGATTCACTCACTCTTTAGCCTCACTCTAGAAAATATGCCCACCAATACACACAAGTATGCACGAGATTCAACCACATGAACCTCCTCAAAGATGTAACAAAACGTCTTAGTAATATAACTTACAAGACGAGTATAATGTGTGTGTGATTGAGATTCAATAAGGGTATGACAACCAACAAAAGGGTTGGAGCCAAATATAAAAATAGGGGCATGAGACAGAGAATGCAATACAAGGGGAGACAAGTCCAAAGGGTTGATGCCAAGAACAATGATAGGAAACGATAAGGGATGTCAATGTGATGATAACCTTGGAGCCAACAAGTACTCATATTCAAGATCGTTTTTTGGTGTGTATTTCTACTACACCCTCCTCGCCACATACCCTTGGGTAGCTTGATCTATTCCCCACCAGATGGTCCCTTCATCTAAACCTTTGCAAGGTCGATGGAGATCAATAGAGAAGGTAAGTATAGGCCAACACATATGTGTGTGTGCAAGATACAATCTATATGTTTGTCAGTGTATATCTATCTCTTCCAAATATCCCCTTTTTAAAGGATCCCTAGTCTTGGTGCAAATCTCACACCTTGTCCTTCCATGATGGCGCTTTAGGGAGAACCCTTCTAAAGATTTTATATGCATAGAGCCTGGGGAGAAGCTAGTGGAGAATCTATCTGAATCCATGAGAGAGGGGTGAAGAGTAACTTGCATGAGTGGTTGGAGATTACATGGGATATGCCTCCGGGGAAGCATGCCTCTACACAGAAACAGATACTCTAGAGAGATAGAGAGAGAGAGAGATTCAGGTGGAAGAAAAAAAGCACATGCCACATGTCAATAGGGGAAGTACCTTGGAATCTAGGCCACTTGGCACACCACGAAAGGCTCGTACACTTATTGATTTCCCATGTTGGGGAATACATCCAAAATTAAATTTTTGTGAGGGGGGTTTTCTTTCATATATTTTATCCAAGTATCTTAGTACTTAAGTACCAAATAATATATCGTACTTACAAGTACAAGGTACGTACTTGCAAGTGCAAGGTACCCTTTCAACTACTTCAAAGGACGTTTTAATCATTGGAAAGTATGTACAAATCATTGGAAGAAAGAAGTGGGGCTCTTCAAATGCCTTCCATCAAAGGGATCTCAAGCTTGAAGAGCCACCAAGAACGAGAGACATTAGAGGAGGGCGCCAAGATGAGAGAGCCAAAGGGTTGTGGAGAGACATCAGAGGAGGGAGCCAAGGTGACAGACACCGAAGGATCTGAGACGAGAGACACTCGAGGAGACAAGAAGAGAGATCCAAAGGGAACTAAGAGACACTAGGGAAGGGAAGCCGAGAATCCAAGAGGTAGGAAGATCCAAATCACCAAGGAGGAAGATCATTGGTAGGAGTATTGCCATGAGGATGGCCTAAAGTAGCACTAGGAGTACTGCCAAAATGGCCAAAAACCTACAAAACATGGTAGGTGGGAGCGAACGATGAGAGATGAGCTTGTAAAAGAAAGATATCATCGAAAACACTAGCAAAATCACACATAATCATCAAAACCTATCATAAACAAAAGCTAGAGCTAAGTGGAGAAAGGCACTAAAACTAGAACATGGAAGATATTGAAGGGCGGGGAAAAAAGCACCACCATACGGCGATATAAATTGGAACAGCCGGATGCGGATACAAAGTGGAACAATCCAAGCCAGACTTCCCAACAAAATGCCCAAGGCCATACAACTACGAGATACAAAATGGAATGATTTGTGCTACCACCAAAATGCCCAAGGCAATACAACTATAAGCGATTCGGATACAAAATAGAGAATACAAAAACATAGGATCAATGACATACGGTGAAGGGGAGGTCCCATCCGGTGGAGGTACAAAGGTAATGGGAGCTGCCGAGAGGCACGCGCAGGTATAATGGGTAATGTGTGTTGTACAATCGATGCTAGGGAGGTGCAATGGGTGTCGAGGAAGGTGGTAGGGTATGATAGGAGAATAGGTTGAAAGGAAGAATTGAGGAAAATCTCAAGAAACCGAGGCCCTGATCTTGAGAATGATATTGCACTAAAAGTCGTACCCCATGCACAACTGTAGACAGAGAGGGCTACGATAAGTGGTGAAGGCATCATGGGCACGGATGGTCTCCGGCTCAAGAGCTTGGTGCTCGGACAACTGCATAGTTGTGTCTCACTCCACCATGATAGCAAGCATGGCCTCGTGCTTGGCCGCCCACTATGCATCAGCCATGGAATGGACCCACACAATGAGGGACTCGTAGTACAAGACATATGGTCTTGAGCTACCCATGTTGTAAAGAGTATCATAGGTAGATGGGTGGTCCATGGAGGGTGCCCTAGTGCCTCGTGTTGTCTCAACATCTACGAGGTCGACATTCAGTGCATGAGCCATAAGCTATGTATGAAGTGCAACAATAAGTCTCGATACATGCTTTAGTCTTGGTATTGGTGTTGTGCCATATAAAGACTCATATAACAAGGGAGTAAAATGCTCCTAAATTAATGTCTCATCATCGTAAGGAGTGTATGAGGATATACCTTGCTTGAAATTCTTAAATTGTGGGAGGAATGCAAAGTGGGGCTACATTGAGGGAAAAGGAATGCATGTATCTATGGGAACAATGAACCATTGAGCCTTTGAACCAATGAACTAAAGGAAATGAGTGCAATGCAATGTAATGCAATGCAAATGACAAAATGAGCGCAGAATGCAATGAAGAGGAGCATCTGTGTGTCTTTGTACAAGAAAAAGGCAATTTGTCAAGGGTTGGGAATGTGCCTAATGTAGGTTTTTGAGATGTGAGGTGCAAGGTGAGGAGGCGATTGGTGTAAGGTGAACGCATGTGATATGTATTGCTCAATTAATTTATCACCTTAGGCCCAATTTACCTCAGATTTTGTCCACACACAGTAGACTTAAAACAGATTTAATTTGAGCTATCAACCACTCCAAATGGACTGGCTTAGGTTAGGACAGAATTAGGGTTTCACTATAACTTGAATTTCTCTGCAATAGAGAAGAAGACAGAGATTTTTGGTGAAAGTATACATAAATATGTATGCTTCACATTGCAAGAAATTTACAAAAGAATTGGATCTATAGACAGAGAGAATTGTACAAAAGAATGAGATAGTGTCTTCCAAACACTCTTCCTACAAGGGGTATGAGCCTTGTAGCTCTTGGTTTATTATTCTCTCTGCTTGGACAGCTTTGGGCACTCTATGGGCTTGCTTTCCTAGTCCTCCCCTTCATTTTTCTTGCATGATTCGTCACCAACCCACCTTCTCCACCAGATTATGAGTGAATAGATTTCATAAAGCACAAATCATGTGTTTGGTTTCTTGAAAGTATTCAAAGCTATGGTTTTGAATGAGGCACATAACTACATAAAGAAGCTAAGTGTTGATGGAGGGGGAGAGTACTTCTCCATTGAATTTTTTATTTGCTATGGGATCAATATATCAAAAGACAAGTAACTTGCAAGTATACACCCCGTCAAAATGAAATTACAAAGAGAAGTACAATGCAAGGATAGTTAGAGAAATGTTGAATGAAATAGATGTGTCCAAAAAAATTTGGAATGATTCATCTAATACAATAGTATACCTCATGAATAGGACTCCATAATAAAAAATACACTCTCCAACACTTTTTCAAGCTTGATATTTTAAGAATCCTAATCTCTCACATCCCAAAACATTTGGTTATACAATTCTATGTTCATGCTTGCACTGAGCTAGGTTAAAATAGAGAAGTGTTCCTTAATTGGCTGTGCCAATGATCAAAAGGGCCTTAGGTGCTTCAATATTAATACAAGGAAGCTTTAAGTGCCAAGAGATGTAGAATTTTATGAGCTACTTCCATGGTACAAGAAGGTAGCATACATGCAAGTACATGAAAATGATGGAGCAAGGTATGGAGAGGCAAAAGAAAAATACGCATCGAGCTTATTGGTCATTAAAGCCCAACTTTAAAGGATGATCAAAATTCATCACCTTGAAGAAGAAACGATGCATGGAATTCAATTAAAAAAAGGGCAAAATTAAAGCTTGTGGAGTTACATGAAGAGAGAGTTGAAGTGGAAGATGAAGATCATGCATAGACTTAACATGTACCAAAGCCTAAGTCGAGGAATAAAAGGTTTATACCAAAGCCTAAGTCAAGGAATAGAAGTAATATAAAGCATAAGCCAAGGCACAAAAAGGAAGCCTGGAAGACAAAGATATATAATAGATAGGTTCACATGCGTTTCTTTCATGGAAACACGTTATGATTATGTGAATAAAGTTATAAAAGATCATGCACCTTCATGTTTTGAAGCATCAAAGAGGTATTCTCAATTGAAGGAACCTATGAAACAAGAGATTGAAGCTCTTGAAGAGAACAAGGATCGAAGTATTATGCCTAAGAAGAAAGACTAGAAAATGATAGGAAGCAGGTGGATCTACAAGGTCAAGAGGTTAGAACATGGGACTTTCTCAAGGTATAAAGCCAAGCTAGTATCCAAGGGTTTTACACAAACATATTGAGTGGATTTTGAGGAGAATTTTAGGCCAGAACAAAATGGTACTATGTGAACCTTAATAATTATTGTAGCTAGCAAATTTTGGAAATTATACGGATTGGACAATAGCAATATATTCCTCAATGAAGACTTGGAAAAAGAATCATATATGGAGTGGCCATAAGGCTTTTCTACATTGTAAGTTCTTGTAGGTCAATTTGGACACTAGGGGTTGATTGATAGGGAGAATGGGAATGGGGTAGAGCACTATATTAGATATTCCTACAAGTACATAAAAGTACGCACGAGATTCACTCACTCTTTAGCCTCACTCTAAAAAGTACGCCCACCAATACACACAAGTATGCACGAGAATCAACCACATGAACCTCAAAGATGTAACAAAACTTCTTAGTAATATAGCTTACAAGATGCGTATAATGTGTGTGTGATTGAGATTCAATAAGTGTATGACAACCAACAAGAGGGTTAGAACAACTATAAAAGTAGGGGCATGAGACAAAGAATGCAATACAAGGGGACACAAGTACAGAGGGGTGATGCCAAGTACGACGATAGGGGACAATAGGGGATGTCAACGTGATGATAAACTTGGAGCCAAAAAGTACTCATATTCAAGATCCTTTTGTGGTGAGCATATCTAGTATACCCTCCTCCGCACATATCCTTGGGTAGCCTGACCAATGTCCCACCAGATGGTCCCTTCGGTTGAGCCGTTCCAAGGACGATGTAGATCAATAGAGAAGGGAAGTATAGGCCAACATGTATGGGTGTGTGGAGTCGATCTATATGTTTGTTAGTGTAAATCTGTGTCTTGCAAAAATCCCCTTTTTAAAGGATCATTGGTCTTGGTCCAAATGTCACACCTTGTCCTTCCATAATGGCGCTCTGGGGAGATCCCTTCTAGAGATCTTATATGCATAGAACTAGGGAAAAGAGAGTGGAGAAGTTGTCTGATTCTATAAGAGAGGGGTGAACAATAACTTGCATGAGTGGTTGGAGATTACATGGGATATGCCTCTGAGGAAGTATGCACCTGTACAGAAACAGATATCTAGAGAGAGAGAGAGAGAGAGATCCATCTGGAAGAAAAAAACACATCCCACATGTCAATAGTGGAAGTACCTTGGATTCAAGGCCACTTGGCACACCATGAAAGGCTCGTACGCTTATTGATTTCACATGTCAGAGAATACATCCAAAATTAAATTTTGTGAGGGGGGTTTTCTTTCACATGTTTTATCCAAGTATCTTAGTACTTAAGTACCAAATATCATACCTACAAGTACACGGTACATACTTGCAAGTACAAGGTACCCTTTCAAGTACCGCAAAGTACATTGTAAACATTGGAAAGTATGTACCAATCATTGGAAGAAAGAAGTGGCACTCCTCAGATGTCTTCCATCAAAGGGATCTCCATCTTGAAGAGCCACCGAGTACGAGAGACATCAAAGGAGGGCAGCGAGACGAGAGAGCTAGAGGGACACCGGAGGAGGGAGCCAAGGTGAGAGACACTAGAGGAGCTGAGACAAGAGACATTAGAGGAGTCGAGATGAGAGATCCAAAGGACATTGAGAGACACTAGAGAAGGGAAGCCGAGAATCCAAGAGGTGGGAAGATCCAAATCACCAAGGAGGAAGATCGTTGGTAGGAGTATCACAAGGAGGATGGCCCAAAGTAGCACTAGGAGTACTGCCAAAATGGCCAAAAACCTACAAAACATGGTAGGTGGGAGCAAAAGACACGAGATTAAACTAGTAAGAGGAAGATATCACCAAAAACACCAGCAAAATCACATATAATCATCAGACCCCATCATATATAAAATCTAGAGCTAAGTGGAGGGGGGAACTAAAACTAGTACAGATATTGAAGGGAAAAAAAACGCTGCCATAGGGCGATATAAATTGGAATAGTCGGAGGTGGATACAAAATGGAACAATCCAAGGCAGATTGTCCAACAAAATGCCCAAATGCTATACAACTACCTGATACAAAATGGAACAATTTGTGATGCAAACAAAATGCCCAAGGCAATACAACTAAGGAATTGAGATACAAAATGTAGAATAAAACAACATAGGATCAAGGACCTATAGCGAAGGAGAGGCCCCATCGGGTGGAGGTACAGAGGTAATGGGAGCTACCGAGGTAGGTACGATGAAGGGCACAGGTATAATGGGTGTTGTGCGAGGTACAATCGATGTCGGGGGAGGTACAATGGGTGTCCGGGAAGGTGGTGGGGTATGATAGGAGAATAGGTTGAAAGTAGAATCGAGGCAAATCTCAAAAAGATGAGGCCCCGATCTTGAGAATGATATTGTAATAAAAGTCGTATCCCATGCACAACTACGGATAGAGAGAGCTACGATAAGTGGTGAAGGCATCACGGGCATGGATGATCTCCGGCTCACGAGCTTGGTGCTCAGACTACATAGTTGTGTCCCACTCCACCATGAGAGCAAACATGGCCTCGTGCTTGGCCGCCCACTATGCATGAGTCATGGAATGAACCCACACAATGAGGGACTCATAGTACAACACATATGGTGGTGAGCTACCCATGTTGTAAAGACTATCATAGGCAGATGACTAGTCCCATGGAGGGCCCTAGTGTCAAGTGTTGTCTCAAGATGTACAAGGTTGACATTCAGTGCATGCACCATAAGCTATGTATGAAGTGAAACAATTAGTCCCAATGCATGCTTTAGTCTTGGTCTTGGTCTTGGTGTTCTACCATATAAAGACTCATACAACAAGGGAGTCAAGTGCTCCTAACTTAATGTCTCATCATCATAAGGGGTGTATGAGGATATGTCTTGCCTAAAATTCTTAAATTGTGGGAGGAATGCAAAGATGGGGCCACGTTGAGGGAAAAGGAATGAATCTATGTGTGGGAACAATGAATCACTGAAGCTTTGAATCAATGAACCAAGGGGAATGATGCAAAATGCAATGCAAATGACAAAATGAGCGCAGAATGCAACAAAAAGGAGCATGTGTGTGTCTTTGTATGAGCAAAAGGCAATTTGGCAGGGGTTAATAATGTGTCTAATCTACGTTTCTGAGATGTGAGGTGCAAGGTGAGGGGGAGAGTGGTGCAAGGTGAACGCATGTCATATGTATTGCTCGATTAACCTATCACCTTAGACCCAATTTACCTAAGGCTGTGTCCACACAGAGTGGACTTCAATAGATTTAACTTGAGCTATCAATCACTCCAAATGGACTGGTTTAGGTAAGGCAATCAATTTGTACAAAACAAACTATGCATTTCTAGCTTAGGACAGAATTAGAGTTTCACTATAACTTGAATTTCTCTTCATTAGAGAAGAATTAGAAAGGATATTTAGTGGAAAGTATAGAAAATACGCAAGCTTCAGAATGCAAGAAATATCACTTCAATTGGATCTATAGACAGAGAGAAATGTACAAAAGAAGTAGGTAGTTTCTACCAAACACTCTTCGTAGAAGGGGTGTGAGCCTTGTAGCTCTTGGTTTATGATTCTCTCTGCTTGAAATCTTTGGGCACTCTTTGGGCTTGCTTCCCTGGTCCTCCCGCTCATTCTTCTTGCATGATTCATCACCAATCCACCTTCTCCACGATATTATGAGTGATTATACCTTTTTTGTGACTCTTCACCTATCATTGTGTGATCTTTGGCTCTTCATATGGCCTTGGTTGTCTCTTGGATATTTGTATGGCCATACTTGGATAAGGATGCACATCTAGCCCGACTCTTAAGTGTCATTTGACTTTGGCAATACCCTTCCTCGCTCTAAGTTCCATGAGCTTGTCCGGTTCAAATTTTCATTACAAATGATGCTAATGCCTACAAGTGATGTTGTGGTTCGTCCTTTAACTCTAAGATCAGTACAATGTCATCTACATATAGTAAAACATGAATTGTGGTCCTCCGCAACGTAGCTCCCTCACCTCCTCCTTGTTGAATGAAGCTAGCTATCTCATCAATGTAATGGCCAAAAAGAGAGGGCGAGAGGGGGCATCCTTGTTTTGCACCAATGGTATTAACAAGGGGATCAAAAAGACCTTGGAATCTTACTCTTCCTGACACTCGCTCATGTAATGCTTAAATACCCCATATCATCTCCTTCTAAGAGTCCCATGAAGAGCCGAGTGAGAGAGAGAGAGAGAAAGGACGGGGGGGGGGGGAGGGGTGAGGAGGGGAAGAGGGAGGGGGGGAGGAGGGAGGGGGAGAGAGAGAGAGAGAGAGAGAGAGAGAGAGAGAGAGGGAGAGGGGAGGGGGAGGGTTGCTATATGACCTCATTTGTTAGGGTTGCCTAAAGTCTCAAAACAACCCTCCCGTCCACATTTTTCCCTCTAAAGCCTAAGGGTGATAACCATGGATCCACCAAAGAGAGCATTCTATATGGCCAACCACATGTAAGGGGATCGCTTAAGGCAACTCCAATCTACACAATTTCTTTTTTTTCTTTGGATTAAGTCAAAGGGTGATAACTAAGGATCACCTAGAGATCACGGACTCTCATTCAAGCCTTCCAAGAACAAAATGGTGCTGTGATGTCCCCATGTACTCCCAATTCAAGAATACAAAACATTATGAGGTAAAGATATAGTTATCTTTCATATTGTATATCTATATGAGTATTTAGGATGGAATAAAGCTTTCCTTTGTACAGCATGATTTTACAACTATAGTATGTAATCTCACACATCCATCCTCCCTTCAATGTCATATGATGCATCAATTCAAGTATCCACATGTCACATTCACCTTGCAGTTGCTATTTTTTGCAGATGACTAGGACTACACTCTCATGATTGCAGACTGTCTCATAGGCCAAATTGACCCTACATGATACTAATTCTGTCTCTCATAGAAACAAAAAGGAAAAGAGCATTAACTCAGATGAAAGTCTTTGGGTTGAGATTTCTATCCTTGCTTTGAATATTCAGGGAAGATTTGGCCACAATGAACCTAGCCAAAGAAAGAAGCAAATAATGTTACAAACCATAGCAGTAGATGTCTAGTTGATTGGGCATATATGAACCTGCCCAAATTGGAGCTTGGACAAAAATCTCACTATATGAAATCTGTATGTCTACTAATATGACTGCAACATTTACGTAAATAAACACAAGTGAAACTGTAATTGACCCAAAAGGAAAAGTGCAGACATAAGCTCATGGTATCAACTATGAGATTATAAAACTATGAACTCCATCATTCACAGCATTGATCAAATACCATAATATTCATACTAGATGGTTAGTGCTCAAAAGGGCGTGTACAACCAAGTATGACTACATGCTCTTGCCTCTGTGCACATGCACACAACACACACACACACAGACACACACAACCCCCAATGAATTGCCTTTATTGCTTTGAGGATGTGAGGCAGACTCAGACAATATAACTTCTTGGAAAGGGGAGAAGTGAAAGATATGAGACAATATGGTCATAAAGGCATAGCTAATACCATACACATACCTACCAGTTCGTTGTACTAAGGAAAAATGTTAAGGATCTGATTGCAAAGTTCAACCAGTTTTCATGCTAGCAAGTTGAGACCATACATTTCTTCATATGAGAATTGTGTGGATGGTATAGTTGCTTTAGGAGATAGAACATCCTAGCCAGATGTTCCTTTAAGAGCTCTCAATAAGAGGCAGTGGCAATTGCGGAATCGCTCCATACCAAAATATATAGTAGCATGGACCATCCATCCACTCACAGATGCTACTTGGGAATCACAAACACTTTCCTTCCTTGATCACCGAGAACAGTGATCTCTTTATTTGGTCGAGGACCCTAGACATGTCAAGGACCAAAGCTCATGGGAGCAAAGGCTCTAGCACAAGTCTTCGAGGTTATTCGAGTTGCTCAGAGTGGCCATACGATGGGTGTTTGGACCTTAGAGAAGAGTCAAGACTCTAGATGTGCCAAGGGCAAGGGCTATTTAAGGTTGGGAGGAGAGTGGCTGGTAGCTAATTGGCATCTTTCAAGAAAGATTGAATATTCATCCCCTCAAGATCATTCACCGGCCCCTATACCAAAATCTTCCATGGCTCATGGAGCATTAGCCTCCCTCTTGTCACGAATCAACATCAACTTTCCTACCTTCAATGGAGAAGCTATAGATGATCCTCATGACCATCTACACAAACTCTTGGCTTTGTGTAAGAGCACAGGCCAAGATGGGAGGAAGGATGCCTTCATGGCCCTCTTTCTAGCTACTCTCGATGGACTTGCAAAAAAATGGTTCAAACCAATTTGAAGATGCATATTTCCTCACGTGGGATGACATGAAGGAGAAGTTCTTTATAGCTTTTAGATTGGGGAACTCGATCGAGCATATCCTCGACAAATTGGAAAATCTATGACTCAAGTAAGATGAGTCCTTTCTTGAGTTACTTACGCCGACTAGAGGCTTTTATGACTAAGCTTCCCTAACTTCCTCGAGATTTTTTGGTGATAAAATGGCTCAAAAAGCACTCCATTAGTTCAAGACACAAATTGCAAGAATTGGTGTCACCTAGTACCACCTTTGATGATTTTTTTTCCATAGCTACCCGAGTAGAATAAGCTAGCATGCACTTTGAAGATGCCCCTTCCTCAACCATGGCAGAGGACAACTGAGTAACCCATTTCATAAGGGAATTAGAGGCACTCAAGATCCAAAAGAGTGCTACTCAACTAGATACATTGGAACAACACCAAGAAAGCTTCCAATGGCTCACCCTAAGTCCTATACTCTACTGAAGGTGGGAACATGCAAATAACCAATTTGAGCAAAGCTCACAATTGCCTTAAAAGATCGGTCATATGCTTCTAATGTGGTAAGTATGACCACTTCCAAAGTCAATTCCCTCTACTCATAGTACAAGAAGAGGTTTAAAAACAAGATTTAAATCGAGATTTAAATTGTTTAAATCGTAGAGGTTTATAAAATCCAAAATAAAAATCAGATTTTTTATTCACTGTGAGAGATTTTTATTTTCTGAAACATAAAGCTATGTACCAATGCATATTTAACAGCTTTTTGATATACCTGACATGAATAACATATAAAATCAACTAATAGTCTATAATCCCTAGTGATCACACCATTTTTTACCCATCTAGACTCTATAAGACAAGTGGCAAGGGGCAAATAGTATCAAAGTGAAGCCTGAAGAAAGGGGCAAATAGGGAAGGTTGAAGCAAAGGGAAAATAGAGAAGGCTGAATTCCAAAGCAACTTGCAAGGGGCTGATCATGCTCTATTGCTAAGTGCTTTAATGGTCACCTTATGTTCTAACTTCTTCCTAATGCAAGCTCTCAAGATGAGTAGGTAAGAGAAGTTCAGAAACTATTAGTGAAGCTTGAAGCAAATTTGAAAATAGATGGTGCAAGTTCTTTTGTTGAAAACGATTTTTTTTTAAAAGAACCTTCATAAAAATCGTAAAAAATTGTTTAAATCATTCCAACTATTTAAAAAACGATTTTTATTTAAAAATCATCAATTTTTTTGTACTATGCCTCTACTATAAGTCGCTTCCAAGAATCGTCCCAAGAGTCATAACCATTACATCGAACATTTCCCAAAAAATGTATCGCCTAGTCAGAATGACAATTCTTTCCTCATTTCAATAGAACCACATCACCCCTCAATAGGCACATGCCCTCATCATCCACTCATATAGTGCGAGTGGAAGAGTTTCCTTAAGTGGAAGGAGTACACACAAGCGCTCAAAGGAGTAGGGCTCTAGAGAAGGAACCTGAAATGTAGAAGGACCCAAATCAAGTCTATATGAGAAGAAGCAATAAGAAAAAAGACCATGAAAAGGCCAAGGAAGCTACAAATGCAAGCAGTAGTCGAAGCATAGATAATGCCTATTGTAGAGCCCCATGGGTACTTACAAAAGCCCCATGGGTACTTAGTTACGGAAGCTTTATCTTCTACTTGTCTTATTCTTATACTACACATACTTGCAAGTGGTACTTCTTGTACTTTAAAGTACTTGCAAGTGGAACTTTTTGATACTTATATACTTATGGTGTATGCATATAGAAGCCCCCCTTTTGAGGTGCAAAAGGCTACGATATGAGGTGAAGAGCTGTGAAGAATTGGATACAACTTCTACGTGAAAGAAAGGCCCTCCTCACAAAATTTTTATGTATTATCATTGAAAGAATTAAATAAAGCAAGCAACTTTGGTCCACTTTTAAGCAAGTGGTACAAATGGTATAAATCCATGGTATCTTCCCCACATCCTCTATCAACAAATCAATGCAATAGGAAGCACACGATGTCCACACAATAGAGGGGAATTCTTCTTCCAAAAGTTTGCCCATAGCCACATAATTACTTCCATTATCTGTGATCACTTGGACTAATTTTTCTATACCAATGTCCAACCCCTATGCCACTAAACTTTACAAGATGTGCCTTGATACTATCGGCTCCACTATAGCCACATATCTTGCAAGTACATGTCTAACTTCCCCCCAAGCCCAACTTGCCTTGGCTTGTGACATATTGCTAGCAAGCTTGCTTTGCTTTGGGCAAGGTGATTTTTAAGGGGGGGGGGGGGGGGGGGGGGGGGGGGGGGGGGGGGGGGTATATAGGAGAGCAAGGAGGTTTGGCGGGGATAGGAGGGGATAGCTTGAGCCTTGGGGTGTGTGTGTGCAACGGTAAGCCTTTTACATTCTTCTCCTCCTTGGTACCTTCCATACAGTCGCAAATGGTGAACACTCCTCTCTCCTTTTTTGTTTGAAATGCCTCAATGAGGTTTTTTCCGCGAAACAATCTAATTTGAAGTAAAAAAAATTTGTCTTTTATCGCAACGTGTTGCGAAGGTCACAACATTGCAATGTTGCATTGCGAACGCAGTGAACGCATCGCAATGCATTGCGATGCGATGTAACACTGCTCTAGTATGGAATTTAGTTCTTTAAGAAGTATCTCCCTGTATTTATCGACATAGTCTCTAACTGTCTAGTCTGTCTTACTAATGAAAAAAAGGTGTCGAGTGCCCTAGAACTCTCATTTGGTGGCATAAAGTCATTATAGAACAAGATTTTAAATTGTTCCCAAGTCATGTACTCTTTCTTATCTTGTTCTATTTTACACCATCACCTAAGGGCAACGTCCATGAGATTATATATGGCCTGATGTATCTTATGCCTATCATCCATGATATGGCATAAGCGGAAGCACTTTTTGCACTTGCCTGACCACTGATCAGCAGTGTCAATAGTACATGCACTAGTAGATCCATGATAACGTGGTAGCTTAAGATGCTTAAGCTTCCATCTAGCCTCTCTAACTTGAACTCCATCGCCAGAGATTTTTGAAGTGTGGCGCTCACCTAGAGCTTCCAACTCCATCCTTGAAATCCCAATATCAAGCATAGCTTCCTCTTTCTTAGAGCCACGAACATGCTCTAAGATAGTCTAAAGTGTGTTTTCTAAGTGTAATATTCTAGTGCTCATGGTTTCTATAGTGTCTATTCTAGTGCTCATGGTTTCTAAGTGTGACATTCTAGTGCTCATTATATAGTGTCTATTGGATGCTTGGCCATGTGGGTATCCTCCTTATGTGGAGATAAAGGTCCTGAATCTATGTCTTAAGAAGTGTAAGCTCTTTTTTTTTATGTTTTTTTAAGTGTTTTATGTGGTTTCTTTTTAAGTGTCCTGAATGAAGAAGTTCGCTTGCTCAGGTAGTGCAAGGGTTGGAAGTGATCACCAACCATCCCTCTTAAGTTCCCAAGTTGAAGTTTGTCGTCCTCATGCCACAAAAGTCTTATGAGGCTCCTTGACTATAAAGAGTCAACTTCAAAGCTCTGTACAGATGGTTTGCTAAGGCCAAATGCTCTTCCACGTATTCTTTGGATAGCTCTCAAAACAAGGATTCCATACGACTTGGAATTACTCCTGTGAAATGAGGAGGTTATGCCCTTTTTGGTGAAGGGGGGTATTGTGGCTATGCTCTGTAAATAGGGGTAAGTGAAGAAATCACTCTCCATGAAGAAAGAGGGTGAAGTTTTTTGAGCTTCTCACAGAGAGAAGACCACGGATGCGCACACGAGCTGTTCTAATATCCCACATATAAACTGAGAGGTGTAGATTGCGGGTATGAAAGGCCTAACTAATGCATAACTTCCCAACTCAAGGCGAGAATGGAAAAATGACTTCCCACTCGCCCCCTTCGCGGGAGAAACTGATGACGGCTCTAAGCGCAATCCATGTAGGACTTGGCTTCTCCTAGTGGCATTCTTGTACAGTCGGGCTTAACTTGGTGGCTTTCTTGTGTATTCGGGCTTCTCCTGGTGGCATTCTCGCACGTGGCTCCCTTTGGGGAGCTCTTGGGATCCTTTAAAGGGGTCGATCCCTATTTTCGAGAGTCTAAGACTTTATACTTCTTCCTCTGGTGTCGATGGTGATTCCCAAGGTTATGAAAATGACAATCCATGCAGCCATTCCTCCAAATTTGTACGTGTAAATTACTCGAAAAACTTTGATTAGATCTAGCACCAAGTGTAGGACTTGTTCCTCAAAGCTCTCAAAATAAGGCTTGAAAGTAAGGACTTGATTAGTTGTCTTGACTCTTCGCAACTCTCCTCCCATCCAATATATCCTCTTGCACCCAAGATAGTAATGATCTGGAATGCTCTAGTGTGGTCATGTGACCGTCATGGACACTCATTCACATTGCCCTTAGATACCTTAGGATATCCCTCGAGCTAGGGACCTTGGCTAACCTTAACCCTTGTACCACACACACATATAGAGGTCTCTATAGACCAATGTCTAGCACCATAACTTCCAAGTTGACCAGATTTATTCGACCAAGTTTACAAAAACTTGCCTACATTTTTAATCAAGAAGACTACTTTTGGAGGTGGCAAAAACGACCAAATTTCCCATCAAAACATGACAATTTCTAGCATGGAAAAGATGGGCCATGCCAAAATTCTTCCAAAGAGAACTTGTTCAAAGTACTATAATTTAGAAGATCGTGACAATGAAGAAAAAGACTAAGTGGAGGTTCAGACTTTCAAGTGAAAAAAACTCCACATGACAAGAAACTGATTTATCACTTTCGCCACCAGCCACACCCTATCAATCCGAGGAAAAGATATATGAGGACACCTCCCCAAGAAGGAAAGGACACACACAGGTACACAAAAGAGGAGGGAATGCCCATAAAGAGAGAGAAGCTCTTGAGCACTTGAAGTATTTTACTTTACTTTAATGTACGGCATTACAGCACTTAACCCCTCACTAGTACTTCATCCTTGAGAATAGGAATCAGCTAGCTTAGCACTATGAGTAGAGTCAAAGGGCAAGCACTGATGAACTATTTTCCCTTGAGCAAGCTCGTGTAGGAAGGTTGAAGTCTTAGTTCATGTACACCTTAGAAGATAGAGACTCAGTGAGTTGAGTGTTTTGTACTCTTGGACCTTGCGCTCCTAGGCTGATCACCTGTATATTTGTATTTATTGCCTTCTTGAGCTATGTATTCACTACCAAAATCTTAAGCATCTTTCTTTTCCCTATTGTCATTGTGTGCGTGTTGTGTGAAGTCTTCTTTTCCTTGGAGCTCTCAAATTGCAACTCATAGTGCATACTGCACTTAAGAGAACACACCAAATAGACCACTCGAATAAGAATTTGATCTACAACACCCTGCATATGTTCTCTCTCTCTCTCTCCCTCTCGCTCCCTCGCTCCCTTGTCCCTCCCTCCCTCCCTCCCTCCCTCCCTCCCTCCCCCTCTCTCTCTCTCTCTGTGGATGCCCTGGATGAGTTTTGTAAATAGAGGGGCTCGACAATAAACCCTGGCAAGACCAAGGTCATGATCTTCCACACCTCCCCCATGGTGAGGAATGGAGCTCGATTCACATCCGAATGTGGATAGATTGAGGTGGTCACTTCCTATGTCTACCTCGAAGTCACATTCATGAGCTTGCCTGGCCCCTTCAGCATGAGACAGGCAAAACCCGATAGACTCACGAGGATATGCAGCTTTAGCCATGTTAGAGCACCCCGCACGAAGGGGTGGCTATTTGACACACTAGTCAGACCAGCTATGATGTATGCTTCGACACTTTGGGACCCAGGCCTCACAGTTACCCAATGGAGTGGGATAGAGAGGCCACAAGAAGGTATGATCTCGCGACTATTTCGCAAGAAACCGTCAGTGCCACATGACATCATCAGGGGAGGAGCTAGCTGCACTACCCATGGTCGTGATGCACTATTCAAGACTATCTGCTTTATTAAGCCGATTAGGGAGCTCCCTATAGATAGACTCACACACAGAGCTTTTGAGGCATCTATAAAGATATCAAAGTCAGGATATGAGCGAGCTTGGTACACTCAGGGTAGAGTCTCGTTTCATAGTCATGGACTTGATATGGACAGATTGCCACCTTTTCAGAGTGACCCAGACTCACCTCGCATCCACCTCTCCCGTCGTAAGAGGAATGTTGTGCTGAGACAGGATCTCTGGCAGCTCTACATTAGTTAGACATGGCACAGACGACACATGGGATCGAGACTATCTCACTACAGCGACCAGTTCTTAGACATACTAGCGGACGGTTTCATCCAACGACCACACTACATGGATACTTACATGCCTCATAGCTCGAGGGTAGCCATTGACCAGTTGAAAGTCTCATCACACTGACTAGAGATTGAGACGGGTAGAGCTACAGACATTCCCAAAGAGGAGCGGATATGCAAGGTATGTAGAGTAGAGATGGAGGATGAGGAGCACTTTGTATGCAGATATAGCGCATATGATGACATCAGAGACAGAGACAAGACTATTTACAAGGCAGCCCACCCTCTCAGAGATCATGGGCTCTAGAGATCAACGACAACTCGGGCGATTCTTACTAGAGAACAGAGTCACAGAGATTCCCTACTCCAGCCTTCTGGAGCTACCCAGACATGAGGGAGACAAAGTCAGCTCACTGACTTCTTCGTTCCGCGACATGCAGCAGCCTTCCCCCTCTCCAGCTCACACATTGAGAGGGGTGACTCTTCACCGAGCCTAGACCTCTCTAGCTAGGAGACTACCTAGTGCTATACGATATCGGGCCCCGAGACTTCACAGACACCACATTGTGGACATCCAAGCTCGTGACCATCGCGCCATGGAGGAGAGATGATCCCAGATGATGGCTGATCCCGTTGGAGCCATCAGGGCGGTGTCGGGATGAAATCCCGCAGGGAGTGTGCATTGTTTTTTTTCAAAAGTTCATTATTTTTGAGTTTGTGTGATGTTTTGATCGAGAGAGTGGTATATTCTGTACATATTTTGGCCGTATTAATTGATTGTGTGATGCAAAAATAAGTTTGAGATGTATGTTAGACGTGTGTATATAAACAACAGACATTAGAAACACGAAAACCCTAGTTTTGACCCTCAGAACCCCCTGAAAATGCGAGTTTACCCCCCTGAAAACCTGACTTGAACCCTTGGAAACCCTTGGAGTTTAGGTCCGAACTGTAAATAAACCCTTGAAATGGCGAGCTTGAGATGATTGTGAGTAAACCCTTACTTTTCCCGATCAAAAACTTTAGGTTGGACCCTTGAAAATGGCGGTTTCTGTAGGTCAAACCCTAAAAACCAATTAAACTGTAAATATCCAGTGTGAAACCAAAACCATAGTATAGGGGAAAAATTAAAAACTACCCAAAAATAGAAAGTTCATTGAGGAGGTTAGAACGTTCTAGAAGGAAGTCCTAGGGAGGGGCCTATAAATAAGTCCATACTCATTTGTTTCTTCCTCACCCTGTGGATCTCCTTGTGGATCGTTTCCTCCAGGTATGCTCCTTGTCTATTCATCTTTAGTCATGTTTTTTATGTTCTTACTCACATGCTCCATTACCATGCTGAGAGAGGGAGAAACTATGGAGCCCTTAGGCACATACGAAAGAGAGTGTCTCAATAAACCCCTTTCTATCCCTAGCTTCTGTGACTCAATTTCGTTGAAATACGTTCTGAAGACCATTAGAGTACGGACTAGATGCGTAGATGACTCTCGAGATGGAAGGGCACGATTCTATGCACGAATGAGAGAGAGAGATTTGCAGATCATGTGCGCGCAGAGATGACGGACAAGATAGAGAGAGAATTAGAAACAGGTTGTCGGTTACGTAGCTGCGCGTGGGTGATAGAGATGGGCTTGATAGCGAGTAGCTACGTGTCTGACAGACAGTCGCCTGAGAAGTCTCACAGACGAATTTGTGCTATTGGGTTAGGAGAGAGAGTGCCCGCCACAGACATCGCTAGAGAGAGTCAGAGATGAGCGTCGGGCAGTTCATGTGCGGACGATCTTGGCGCTGTGTGGAATCGAGAGATGAGAGAGTCGGTTGACTGGCGGAGAATCCAGAGAGAGAGATGTGCGTCAACACGCGGACGTGGAGGTGGACAGAGAAAGTCGTCTTCACACGAAGACAGAGAGATAGTTAGTTGTCGATAGTCGGCAGCTGTAGCGGCTGCTTGCGCGCATAGAGGAGAGAATGGCGGCTGCACGATGAGTGTCGGGAAGAAGGAGGTCGTGGCGGGAAGCCGGCGGGTGGGGTTGGATCAGGCCCCGCTCTGGTGCGCCGTTCCCGCTGTCCTGCGAGCGGCGTCTGCGCGCTGGGCGCCGCTCGCAGGACAGCGGGAACGGCGCACCAGAGCGGGGCCTGATCCAACCCCACCCGCCGGCTTCCCGCCACGACCTCCTTCTTCCCGACACCGGCCCTGACTCCACCACCACCACCACCTATGTATCACATCTTACACCCGCCCACTCGTACAAGATGGAGCTAGCTAGCCCTTTCAGATGCATTCTCAACCTTATTGTACTACGCTTTTTCATATAGACTATCATAGATATCACACTCCATACACTCCCACTTTATGGCGTAACTCCATATGCATACTATGGAGATCTATATCAGCTTTACCAGTATCTTCAACACTTTTGTCTTTTC
Source organism: Ceratopteris richardii (assembly GCA_020310875.1). Lineage (NCBI taxonomy): Eukaryota > Viridiplantae > Streptophyta > Polypodiopsida > Polypodiales > Pteridaceae > Ceratopteris > Ceratopteris richardii. The sequence goes on from CM035439.1 coordinate 95,929,918, forward strand.
TGAATGACACGATTTGTCTCATAGGCCGAGTTCGGCCTCCTAATAGACATAGAAACTCTCTCTCTCTCTCTCTCTCTCTCTCTCTCTCTCTCTCTCTCTCTCTCTCTCTCTCTCTCTCTCTCTCTCTCTCTCTCTCTCTCTCTCTCTCTCTCTCTCTCTCTCTCTCTCCCTCCCTCCCTCCCTCCCTCCCTCTCTCTCTCTCTCCCTCTTCCCCCCCTCTCTCTCTCTCTAAGAGTCACCCAATGGAGTGCGATCAAGAGGCCACAAGTATGTATGATCTCGCGACTATTTCACGGGAAACAATCAGTGTCACATGACATCATTAGTGCAGAGCTAGCTACACCACCCATGGTATTCCGGACTATCTACTTCATTCAAAGGGTGAGGGAGCTCCCTAGAGAAAGACTCACACATAGAGCTTTTGAGGCATCTATACAGATATCAGAGTCAGGATATTAGAGAGCTTGGTACACTCAGGTTAGAGCCTCGTTTCATAGTCATGGACTTGATATGGACAGATTGTTGCCTTTTCAGTATGACCCGGACTCACCTCACATCCACCTCTCCTATCATGAGAGGAATGTTGTGCTCCGATAGGATCTCTGGGAGCTCTACATTAGTCAGACATGGCACACACCACACATGGGATAGAGACTATCGCACTACCGAGACTAGTTCTTAGACATACTAGCAAACGGTTTCATCCAACGACCATGCTACATGGATACTTGCATGCCTCATAGCTCGAGGGTAGCGATTGGCCAGTTGAGGGTCTCATCACATCGACTAGAGATTGAGAGGGGCGCAGCCGCAGACATTCCCAGAGAGGAGCGGATATGCAGGATATGCGGAGTAGAGATGGAGGATGAGGAGCACTATGTATGCAGACGTAGCGCATATGATGACATCAAAGATAGATACGAGACTCTGTTTACAGGGCAGCCCACCCTCTAAGATCATGGGCTCTAGAGATTAGCGACAACTCGGGCGATTCTTACTAGAGATACAGTCACCGAGATTCCCTACTCCAACCTTCTGGAGCTACCGAGATAGGACGGAGACAAAGTCAGCTCACTGACTTCTTCGTTCCGCGATGTGCAGCAGCCCTCGCCCCCCTCAGCTCATACATTGAGAGGGGTGACTCTTCAGCAGGCTCAAACCTCTCGAGCTAGGAGACGACCCCATCCGATAGGATATCGAGCCCCGAGACTTCCCTGACACCAGATTGCAGAGATCCACGCTTGTGACCATCACGTCATGGAGAAGAGACGATCCCAGATGATGGTTGATCCTTGATCCTGCTGAAGCCATCAAGGCGGCCCTGACTCCACCCCCACCCATGTACCACATCTTACACTCTCCCACTAGTACAAGATGGAGCTAGTTAGCTGTTTAGATGCGTTCTCATGCTTGTACTACCCTTTTGCATATAGACTACAGATATAGCACTCCATTCACACCCCCTTCCCCCACAAAACTTTCTTTCATGGGTATCTCCACATGCATACTACAGAGATCTATATCAGCTTCACTAGTTTCTTTTTCAGCTCTTTTATCTTTTGCGATTGACAGAACATACGCCCATGTACACTGATTTATCTCATAGGCCGAGTTCGATCTCCTAATAGACGTAAAATCTCTCAATCTCTCTCTCTCTCTCTCTCTCTCTCTCTCTCTCTCTCTCTCTCTCTCTCTCTCTCTCTCTCTCTCTCTCTCTCTCTCTCTCTCTCTCTCTCTCTCTCTCTCTCTCTCTCTCTCTCTCTCTCTCTCTCTCTCTCTCTCTCTCTCTCAAACCCTATTGTCTCTTAAAACCCTACTATAGTACTCTCGAAACCCTCCTGTCTCCCAAAACCCTATTGTCTCCCAAAACCCTACTATAATCCCTCCATCTCTCCCTCCCTGTCCATACTTTCTCCGTTTTACCTCTCCCGAAAACCCTTATGTGGTATGTACTCTCTCCCTCTGTGGCACATCAGCTCTTATCAGGCAATGTCAGAATCATACTTCTTCTCTTTACGATTATGCAAGCTGAGTCATAACTTCAGGTAGCTAGGTGCTTGGGATTTTGCTCCAGTAGGTCATCAAGTGGTTCTCAGCATATCAGAGTTGTCCTTGTCAGGTCTCAGATTTGTCAAAGGTGTTTCAAATTTAAGTACTTGTCACAACAGTAGGGATAGACAACAGCATGTCACCTTTAAAAAGGAGAGAAGTGGAGGAAATGATCATCCGCACAGACAAGGAAGCTAAAAAAGAAGGGAAAAAAGCTTTTAACCTCGAAATGACAAAGGCCATCGAAAGAATAAAGTGGGTAGAGGTAGTACACAACAGTATTAGAAAAGAGGTTACAAAAGATGCCATGAAAGATGAATACCTAAGAGTGCAAGATACACTTAGTAAAGAGAAGCTTAGACAGGCTCGTCATCTCCATTCAAGGATCATAGGGCTTCCAAAAGGCATATGAGCTAAAGTGGATGCATTGGATTCATGTCGTCAACTTGGATACAATGACATATCTTTCACACGTGCATGGAGATTCCTCATATGAGCAACAAAGACGAGGGTCGATCGCTTCAGAAAGTGATCCATATTTAGAGGACTCACAAGGAGGACACTATTCATGCATGAGGGCCTCACAAGGATGCAACATTGAGCACAAATAAGCTTGTATGCCCCAATCCTACAAGCTAGGAGAGAGGGGAGGAAGGTCTTTTACCGTGATGGTAAGGCCTTAACTTCCTATTAAATAAGAAAATGCGGCCTATGAGACATGGGGACAACAACATATACAACTCATAGGAGGTGTCCTGAATTGCAATGGTGCACAATGGACATGATTGGATTGACTTGAGGAGATCTTAGAGGCGCATGAATTCATCTGTATCACAGAGACCCATGAGAGCCCAGAGAGAAGCCGTCCTCACATGTTAGGATTCGAGTGGGACTCCATCTCCAAGACCACTACGAGACAGAGTACCTCACAGGGACCGGGGAGAGTGGCACCTTTGTACCAACAAGGTATTCAAAGAGGCATCCAAATCATGAGAAGAGACGAGGAGGCACGATATGTATGGTTTTGGATACATAGCCATATGCTACTTCCCCACATGGGGATCTTGCTATGCCGGACGAGGTGATCAGTCTATAGATGGGGATTACCCTCTATGCCACGTTGTCTGAAGATAGTACATTACTCTCGGTGAAGTCTTCCTTCTTGGAGACTTGAAAACGTGAACACAGCCTCGACAATGTGAGGTTTTTGATACGGAGAAGCCACACATCATGAGGAGTATAGACTCAGATGAGGTGGGGACTAGCAATAGCATCAAAGGATACAGGGCAAGATACCACAAGGTATGGAAGACATCTACTTGAGCTTGGAAGTCGTCACCATCTCGTTATTGATAACCGCATGCACGACTCGCCAGGTGGACCATACATATCTTGCTATCGCACTTCTCTCCTCTCTACCCCCAATCCCTCCACCACAAATCATTCTGCACACCATAGTTCATTTCACCCATGACATGTCACATATTTACACACATCATCTCGCTTCGCATTTACTTTAACTTGATCAACATGCCCCTCTCAACATCCTCACTTCACAAATTACTATTATTCTTCATGATTCGGCCATACAGAGATTCCCCCATCGCACATATATATATCCACTATGCTCGAGGTCTATGCCTCAAAAGTATTGCTATGATGAAGAGTGTCGAGAGTTACGTTGATGTCTAACTTATCTCATTTTTTTATACTTCTTACTAACATTATTAGAGGCTCGAGGAGAGAAGCGCATCATTATTCCACATTACATGAGGATTTATCATCCTCATCATCTCCAAGTAGCCATGGGACAGCTCCAAGTACCATCACCCCAGTTAGAGATTGAGGATGGACGAGCATCCACTTTGTCAGGCGGAGATGGAGAGCGAGGAGTACTTTGTGGTATGATGCCTAGAGTATTTAGACCTTAAGACATAGTTTCGATTAGAGAGCTCATTAGACTATTGTTTGACGAGTGACCATTGTTGGAATTTGGGGCCCCAAATTCCAACACTTGGTCTCATAGCATAATTGACATACTCACTCATCGTAACTAAGTGTGTAGGTCAATTATGCTCTGATACCAAGTGTTGGAATTTGGGACCCCAAGATCTTCCAATACTAACAACCTTTGAGCATACACACTTAATTACACAAGATGATAATTGAGAATAGAAAGAAACTTGAGACAAGAATAAGTAACGAAGCAAATTGTTTCTCACTAATGTAGATGGCCGAATTACAAAATGGGAGTACTACTCAACCATATGATGGAGCACTCACTAGATGGAAGAATAGACAAGAAGATGATGATGTACAGAATTCAGATTATGCTGTTATAATCTGAGTATGTGTGAAGCGAATGAGCAATGCAATGAACGTAACCTCTCAAGAAAGTGCAACAAATCTGAAAATCAGCAAACCCTAATTCTGAAATTAGGGTTCAGAAACCCTAAAACAGAATATAGGATTAACTTACAAAAGATGGCTGCTCCAAACTTGTAGAAGACTCCTTGCTCCAAGAGAATAGTCTCTTCTTCACCTCTCCTTAGTCTCCAAAGCTTCAGAACTTTAAAACTGACACTATAGCAGCATCAACTCAAGAAGTGACTCCTTCTTGATTGTCCAAAAGTGTTGCCAAGACCTCTATTATATAGCTTTGGTCCCCATCTCAATAAAACTGCGATCGCAAAAAAATAAAGCTTCTGTCGTTGGTTTTTTAAAAGTCAATCGCTAATTTTTGCTTTTCGTTGAATTTAAATATCCATCGCTTTTTTAAGTTTGCTTCATTTTTTATTGCTACTATTGGTTGCTTTTGCCATCTACTAAAACTACAACCTAGCTTTTTGTGTTTCGTACATCAAGAACTAGAAATATGCATACCATCATTTTAGGGAAGAAACTAGGGTTTGAATTTTCTCCTAATTCAGACCTCTGATGACAGAATGAAGCATATCACTAGATAGCTCTCATGAAACTCTATCTATCTAGCCTAAAAAAGTTTTATCCAAAATGTACAAAGTAGGATTGCTTGAGATGGACCATATGTACATTGATTTCCAACAATCACTCCTTCAAAGTCATATTGGTACAAACTTCAGTAACCTGCACATCTTCTCATGACTATCTCTAGTCAATGCTTTGGTAAATATATCTGCAACATTCTCACTAGAAGGAACATGAATGAGCTCAATGTGCTTCTTTGCTATCTGTTCTCGAATATAGTGGTGGTGAACCTCTATATGTTTTGTCCTTGCATGATGCACTGGATTCTTTGCTATAGCTATTGCACTTTGGCTATCTGAAAATATCTGAATGGGTTCATGTACTCTTACATTTAGATAACTTAAAATTTTATGCAACCAAACTGACTCCAAAGAAGCGATAAATGCTGCACGATATTCAATTTCACACAATGAAGTTGCAATAAGAGTTGTCTCTTCGAAAGCCATGAGATAAGACAATCTCCAAGATAAAAACAAAATCCACTAGTACTTCTTCCGGTGTCTCTATCTCTTGCCCAATCAAAATCTGAAAATCGTTTTAGTAATAAATGTGTAGATTTCGAGAATACCATAGCATAATTTCAAGTTCCCTTCAAATATCTAAAGATCCGCTTTACTGCTTTCCAATGTACCTTTGTCGGATTATGCATGAACCTTGATACTCGAGAAACTGCAAACTGTATATCTGGACGTGTATTACAAAGATATATCAAGCACCCAACTGCTTGACACTATAAAGTAGCATCAACTGACTCTTCATCTTCCACTATTTGTAAAGACGCGTTCTGATCCATAGGTGTTTGCATCGGTTTAGCTTCAGTCATCATCTGAAACTTTTCTAATAGTTTTTTAATGTACTTTTATTGTGTCATATAGATACACTCATCCTTAAACAAAAACTGAATCCCAAGATAATAATGCAAAATTCCTAAATCATTTACATCAAATGTCTGCTTCAATTGTTCTTTGAACATCTTCAAATCTTCATCTCTGGGATTTGTGACTATAATATCATCCACATAAATGATTGCTATAATCATCAAACCTGTTTCAGCTTTGACATAAAGAGTTGGAGCTCCATCTTAGTTATGGAAACCAATGGATAAAAGATATGTGTGTATATTTTCATACCATGCTCTAGGTGCCTGTTTTAATCCATACAAAGCTTTTATAAGCTTACATACTAAGTGTTCTTTACTTGTTTCTTCAAAAGCATCTGGCTCTTCAACATATATATCTTCATGCAAATCTCCATTTAGAAAAGCAGTCTTTATGTCAAGTTCATATACATTCCAACCAAAATATGCTGCTAAAGCAAGTATTGACCTAATAACTGTCATCCTAGACGTAGGAGCAAATGTCTCATCATAATCAATACCTTTTTGTTGTGCATATCCTTTGACAACTAATCTGGCTTTGTACCTGTCAATAGTACCATCTGCTTTCCGTTTGATTTTGAAGATCCACTTTACACCTATAGCTTTCTTTCTCTCTGGTAACTCACATAGTTGCCATGTTTGATTCTTGTGAATAGAATCAATCTCTTCTTGCATAGCTTTTCTCCAATCAGGAATGTTAAGTGCATCTTTAACACATGCAGATTCATCTTCAACTGTCGTGAATGCTAAAATATCATGAATCTCAAAGTCTTTAACAAAACTTACATGATCTTTTTATTGTTGTTGTCTAGTTTGACTCGTTGTTCTTCCTGTAAAAGTCTTTATACGACTATCTTTCCATGTCTGATATAACCAAGTAGGTGTATCCTTAAATAGTGGTGATACTCTTTCTGACTCTTCAGTTTCCACTGGTTCTGGAATGTGTCCCTTTGAGGTACTAGGACTTTTTGGAATTCTAGTACTTTCTTCCATTTTTGGAAACTAAAGTCCCACGTGGAACTCACTCTATGAAATTCCTCTTTCTTCAATCCTAGGAATTTTAGCTCCCTCTTGATATGGTTGACCATGTACATTCAAATTCCGTCTAAAAAATCCATAGTCATTTTCAATAATGAACTCTGGAATTTCTGCTTCTTTATCATATATCTTATTTTCAGCAATATATGCATTGCGTGAAAGGATAATTTCACATGTCTCTGGAACATAAAACTTGCATCCTTTACTTTCAATAAGATATCCAATAAAAACAGCTTTCCTCGCTTTTACATCTTGTTTGTCACGATCCTTTTTCTCAACATGAACATAAGATAGTGATCCAAATACTCTGAAATAACTCACATTAGGTTTTCTATCATAATAAGCTTTTTTAGAACACCTGTTGAAAATGTGATTTGTTGTGTGAACTGCATCAAACCAGAATTTTGGTGAAAGCTTCTTGGATGCCATCATGCTCCGCATCATCTCGACAAGTACTCTATTCTTTCTTTCAGTTTGTTGAGGAGTATATGAAATAGTAAGGTGTCGAGTAATACCTTTTTCTTCAAGAAATGTCTAAAACTCATTTGACAAGTATTCTCCACCTCTATCACTTTTGAGAATCTGGATAGTTGACTGACTTTCATTTTCAACCATAGCTATAAATTTATTGAACGTGGGAAAGACTTCTGACTTCAACTTAAGACCATAGATCCATGAATATCTTGTAAAATCATCAACATATAAAACAAAATACCAAAAGCCTTGAATAGAGTCTTCCCTCATAGGTCCATTCACATCTGAATGTATTATCTTCAATTTCCTGGTAGTTGTAATATGACCATGCTTCTTGAAAGATAGTTTATGCATTTTACCTTTAAGACATCCTTCACATATAATCATCTGGTAGCTCGAATGAGGGTAAACTCTCAACCATACCTCTATCTTTGATACTCGTAAGAGCTCCAAAACTAATATGTCCAAATCTTTCATGCCATAACTTCATATCTTCCACCGGTGGCGAAGATTTGACAGCATATGCTTGACTGATTTTTGACAAAATAAAAATCCCTCCTTTGTGCTCACCTTGCAAAATACACTTCTCTTCTTTGTGCGACAGAAACTTACAAAGATCTCTTTGAAATACAACTTTCTAACCATCTCCTCAAAATGCAGATATAGATAGCAGCTTCTTCTTGATATTAGGTACATATAAAACATTTGAAATCTGAAAATTACCATCTCTTGACTTTTGGGTTACTCTACCTATTCCTACAACATCCAAATCATTGCCATCTGCAATAGTAACTCTTCTTCCTGAAGAATAGGAAAGAGAAGAAAATACTTCTCTGCATCCTATCATATGCTTTGTAGCACCTGAATCAAATATCCAAGAATCTATTGAAAGAACTTGTAAAGCTGCCTGATCAAAAGAGACTTCCTCAATGACAATACATGCATAAGAATCACCTTGAGATTTCCCTTTTTTATCATCTTCTGCAACATTACTTGATGCCTCTTTCTTTCCTGCTCCAATCCCTTTCCGACAAACTGCTATAAAATGTCCAGGTTTCATGCAATACTGACATAGTGCTTCCTTCTTCTTTGAAGACTTCTCTTTAGTTGTAATAGAAATAGAATCTGAAATAGAAGGTGAAGAGGACTTACTTTCCTTCTTGGATTTTGTTTTTCCTTCTTATCCTTCTTCTTCTTTTTACCCTTTGATGAAGTCAAAAGTGCTTCTTCGTTCTCTTCCACACCCTTCAGCTAATCTTCATCTTGAAGTAACAAAAACTGTAACTCTTCAAATATAATCTCTCTATCTCTTGTTGTAAGAGTAAGAGTGGTTATAAAAGCCCGATGTGAGATAAGAAGTGAATTAATCAGCATATTTACCATTTCTTCATCAGATATCTCAACTCCTATATTTAGAAGTTGATCTCTCAAGTCAATGAGCTTTGTAATGTGGGTTTGAATTGACTCTCTAGCCTTCATCCTTGTGTTTGCTAGTTGTCTCCTCAAGTGAGCTTTCCTAGCAGGATTTTTGCTCTGAAAAAGATTCTCAAGCTTTAACCAAGCTTGTCTAGAACTTCTGCAAGATTTGATTTGTGGTAGAATATGCTTTTTGACACTCATTGCTATGAATGAGAGAGCTAAAGCATCTCTAGCATCCCATCTTGGTTGTTCTTTAGTAGGAGAAACTCTGGCATCCCATCTTGTTCTTCAGTGGGAGGAACTCTAGGTAAGGATCTACCCGTGAGTTTGGATGTAGAAGTGATTACCTCTTCTTCAGTTGGTTCTTGATGAGCTGTGATTGCAACACTAATTCCTCTTGAAGTTTTCCTCTTGAAGTTGTTGTATCCTCTTCTTTGCCTTCTCGTCTTGGTCTTGATAAGGTTCCATTGACGATACTCCATAAATCCTTTGTCACTAACAAACTCATCATCATGAAACTCCACATTGGATAATTTGACGATCCTTCTAACTTGTCCTCAATCTCAATTAAACAAATCCTTCATAAATCCTTTGTCACTAACAAATTCATCATCATGAAACTCCACATTGGATAGTTTGACGATCCTTCTAACTTGTCCTTAACTAAGTGCGTATGTTAATTATGCTCTGATACCAAGTGTTGGAATTTGGGGCCCCAAGATCTTCCAATACGAAAAACCTTTGAGCATACACACTTAATTACACAAGATGATAAGTGAGAGATAGAAAGAAACTTGAGACAAGAATAAGTAGCGTAATTAAATTGCTTACTCACTAATGTAGATGGTCGAATTACAAAATGGGAGTACTACTCAACCATATGATGGTGCACTCACTAGATGGAAGAATAGAAAAGAAGATGATGATGTACAGAATTCAGATTATGTTGTTACAATCTGAGTATGTGTGAAGCGAATGAGCAACGGAGTGAACCTAACCTCTCAAGAAAGTGCAACGAATCTGAAAATCAGTAAACCCTAATTCTGAAATTAGGGTTCAGAAACCTTAAAACAGAATATAGGATTAACTTACAAAAGATAGCTGCTCCAAACTTGTAGAAGACTCCTTGCTCCAAGAGAATAGTCTCTTCTTCACCTCTCCTTAGTCTCCAAAGCTTCAGAACTCCAAAACTGACACTATAGAAGCATCAACTCAAGAAGTGACTCCTTGATTGTCCAAAAGTGTTGCCAAGACCTCTATTATATAGCTTTGGTCCCCATCTCAATAAAACTGCGATCACAAAAAAATAAAGCTTCAATCGTTGATTTTTTAAAAGCCAATCGCTAATTTTTGCTTTTCGTTGAATTTAAATATCCATCGCTTTTTTTTTTAAGTTTTCTTTATTTTTTATCGCTACTATTGGTTGCTTTTGCCATCTATTAAAACTACAACCTAGCTTTTTGTGTTTTGTACATCAAGAACCTCAGAAATATGCATGCCATCATTTTAGGGCAGAAACTAGGGTTTGAGTTTTCTCCTAATTCTGACCTCTGCAGGCAGAATGAAGCATATCACTAGATAGCTTTCATGAAACTCTATCTATCTAGCCTAAAAAAGGTTTACCCAAAATGTACAAAAAAAATGACTAAGTCCTAAGTAGGATTGTTGGAGATGGACCATATGTACATTGATTTCCAACAAGCATCAGGGTAGAATCTGATGTTTTTTCATAGCCGAATATCACAAGTGAGATCAATTGACCACCATCTAGTGGTTCATCTAGTACCTAAGAAATTAGATGTTAAGATGGAAGCTCATGCCGAGTAGAACAGAATACCCAAGTGCACATCTAGGTTATCAAGGTCCAGCCCATACTATAAAGGATATCATATGGATTTAGACATAGAAGGGCTCTTATGGATTGTTCCGACTGTTATGCCAAAAACATCACCGGGTAGCTAAGTTGATAGAAAGAACTGCTGGAAAGCATCAAAGCGGGAAATCCTTCTCTAGACAAGTTCTCCTACCGGGTGAATGCATGATCAGAGGAGAGGTATACCACAAAGTATCATTGATTTCTTTTAGAGATTGGAGGCACATTCGATTGTGCAGCCCCCCAATGTAGGACACACTTCGAGAGGCTCATGCTCAGAGGGGAAGACAATGACCCCATGTTTTTGGATATCGCATACCATAACTATATGAAGATGAGATTGTGAGGATTCATTTATGAGATGAGTAACAGAGGGGATACCATCCATCCCACTCAGCCACGTATCTTTAGATTGTTACCTCCCACACAATGTAGTTGTTTTCTGTGGTACCATAGCTACACTTCAATGATCCATTGTATTACATGGTCATTTTCCGCGAAGACAAAGCCATGTCATCACACCATACATTACACATTACTTGATTTTAGCTTCGATTTTATCCACTTTTGTTTTCTGCATATCTGGATGACTTCCAATTGCATATGGTTATGTCTCGAAGGCAAACTTTGGCCTTTCGAGGACGTTAAGAAATCTTTCTTTCTTCTTTATTTCTTTCTTCTTTCTTTCCCTCTTCTCTATGCACTAGATCCCAGTGTTAGTCTTCTTGTTGCCATCACAAAGTTTTGTTGGGTGTTTTGAACATGGATCAATGTAAACATTTCAATAGGGTTTCCTTCTTTTGTGCCTCTTTCTTGCACACAACTCACATGTCCATATACATTAGTATACAACAAACCCGCAAGGAAATCCTAAGCCATCTCAAAACAAGACCCGATGTATTCGTTTTCCTCACACATTATACAACTCTCATTTCCACTTTTTGAGTTACGACGTGAGGCTTTGATAAGACAGTAGTACAAGAGATGTAGGGAGGAAAGGAGAGCCCCTTATCCTCAAAATGTGTAATTAGTCCCATTGTCTTACTTCAAGCAACTCAAACAAAGAAAGACCCAAAAGGTTTTTCCTCAACATTGATGAAACAACACCATCATCATGTGTCAAAGCTCTAGTAGGAAACCACGAGATGCAAACATGTGACCTATACAAAAGTTCAAAATTAATAAGAAAGAAATATTTTGTTACATACTTGTCCAATTTCAAAAGATATCTAATTTTGATAACTTCACAAGAGAAGCCATATCCATACAAAGGAAACAAGAAAGGACAAATGTCAATAGACAAGAAATTAGAATACGTGGCTTCTGCCTATCGGACAAAGAGGATGTTCTCAAAATGAAAAAAATCAAACAATCATAAAAAATGGAAATAGTGCAGTTTATAGAGGAGCGAAAACTATTGTAAGAGATTTCCACACATCTTACTAAAGAGAGGATTTAAAATTCCCTTGTAATAGAATAGCTTCTGAGTCGTCAGAGTCTCGCACATCCATTTGATGATTTAAAATTCCCTTGTAATAGAATAGCTTCTGAGTCGTCAGAGTCTCGCACATAAATTCTTTATATGTTTGTTGTTTCTTCTCTTGTTTGCCCTTTGGACTCGACATTGAAAGTGGAACCTACTAACCGTGTTCTTTGTCACATGGGCGGACTTCAAAATGTTGTGGATATTGATTCTCTCTCTCTCTCTCGATTACATCTATTGCATATATAAAGTGCTCACCCTGTAGTCCCGTGTGGTCTCCTGAACGGCCATGCTTTGGTTGACGGATTACCTTACTCGTGGACTATGCATACCATTGCACCTATCCATAAGTCCAGGGATATGATGGACCCAGGGAACTATAGGACTATTATGGTAGGCCACATCTTGGCCAAGATCTACGGGGCAGTACTAGAGGCAGAGCTGAGTACACATGCTGAGGCAGCTTGGATCAGAGCAGCACTTTCTTCACCATCGACCACATCTTCCTACTTCGTTGCTTGATTGAGAGCACGAAGGCGAGGAAGCGGAGACTGTAATGTTGCTTTGTGGATTTCCGCAAAGCCTTTGACATGGTCCCTCGAGAGAGACTACTATGGAGACTCTAGCATGTATATTTTGATGCTAGGAATGTAAATATGGACATGACTTTTTATTTATTCTTTCTTGCAAGAGTATGTGGTTAAAAGTTTTAAAGATCTTATGTTTGAGTTTAGAGATGTTTTTCCCACTGACTTACCTAGAGGGCTACCACTTGAGAGGGGACATTAACCATGCTATTGAGGTAGTTACTAACACTAAACCTATTTGTTAACCAACGTATAGGCTAAGTGTTTCTGAGCATGAGGAGGTTAAGAGGCAGTTACAGGATTATTTAGATAAGGGCTTCATTTGGACCTAGTAACTCACCTTGGGCATCCCCAATGCTCCTAGTTAAGAAAAAAGACGCTCTATGAGATTATGTATATAGATTATAGAGCACTTAATAAGGTAACTATCAAAAATAGGTTTCCAATGCCTAGATTGGAAGATCTATTTGATCAGTTACATCAAGCTAGGTATTTTACCAAGCTTGATCTTAGATTAGGATATCTTCAGATTAGGATTAGGGTAGAGGATGTCCCTAAGACCGCATTCAGGACTAGATATGGGCACTATGAGTTTTTGGTGATACCTTTTGGTCTCACCAATGCTCCTTCCACTTTCATGAAGCTCATGAATAGTATATTACGGCCTTATTTAAGACACTTTGTAGTAGATTTCTTGGATGACATTATGATCTATAGTGCATCAGATCAAGAGCACTTAGAACACTTAAGAAAGGTATTTCAAGTGCTAAAGGAAAATTCACTCTTGGTAGTAGATTTCCTGGATGACATTCTGATCTATAGTGCATCATATCAAGAGCATTTGGAACACTTTGCTCTTTGCTGCCGAGTCAAAGTGTGAATTTTTCAAAACAGAGGTTAGATACCTTGGGCGTTTCTAGTGAGAATGGAGTATTGACGGGTGCTCAAGAAGGATTCAAGTGGAAGAATTACAATGTCCATGATGGATGTCTGTTATATAAGGGTAAGGTGTGTGCCCCTAGAGATTTTGAGATGAGACAACATATTTTGTATGAGTGTCATGACACACCTAGTGCGGGACACCCAGGAGTTAACAAGACTTATGATCTTGTTAAGAGGAATTTTTACTGGCCTGGACTTCATAAGGACGTCCTAGAGTATGTGCTTAAGTGCACCAAATGCCAGGTCAATAAAGCTGAGAAGTTGAGGATTGGAGGACTACTCCACCCATTGGATATTCCTAATGGGAAGTGGGAGAGTATTGCCATGGACTTTATAGTCGGATTACCTAAGACAAAGAGAGGGCACGACTCGGTCTGGGTAATCGTGGATAGTTTAACCAAAATGGCTAGGTTTATTCCAACACGCACTATAGAGAAGACACCTGAGTTGGCTAGACTCTTTGTAGAAAACCTATACCGGTTATATGGTCTTCCTTTAGACATAGTTTCTGATCGGGATAGGAAGTTTTCTAGTCACTTTTGGAGGGAAGTCTTCAAAAGGTTGGATACGAAGCTTAGCATGAGTGCGGCCGAGCATCCACAGATGGATGGGCAAACTGAGAGGGTTAATCAAATCCTAGAGGATATGCTTCGAGCATATATGAATGAAAGGCAAACTAATTGGGAAGAGTACTTACCTATAGTAGAGTTTGCATATAATAGTGCCAAACACTCTTCCATTGGGCATAGTTCATTTATGCTTATGTATGGGTTTCGGCCAAGAGCTCCTTATACAGTGGGATTGTAGAATGAGAAAGTTCAAGCTACAAAGGACTTCTTGGAAGAGATGAATGATATGCTTAGGCTTGCTAAGGACAGCATTAGGAGAGCTCAGGATACGGCTAGAGCCTATGCTGACCCTCAAAGGAGAGATATCGACTTTGAGGTAGGCGAGCAGAGGTCTATCTTAGAGTTCCATCTAGATCTGAAACCATGAATACAGACCTTGTCGAAAACTATCTCCTAGGTATTGTGGACCTTTCCAAATACTCAAGAGAATAGGAACGATAGCTTATGAGCTCCAACTTTTAAAGAATAGTCAAATCCATCCAATTTTTCATGTTAGCCGGCTTAAGAAAAGGATGGGTGAATCTGACAACCTCATTCCAGATAGTGAGGTAGTAGAGCCTATTTCTATTCAATCTATTCCACATGGGCCTGAGAACATACTATGCGCTCGAGAGAAACGGACGAGAAGTCACTTATATAAAGAGTGTCTAGTAAAGTGGAAAGATAGCTTAGAAGATACTCCTTCATGGGAGTGGGTTAGCACCCTTCAGAGACGGTTTCCCAATTTTAGATTACCTTTCCAAGGGTCTTCTTAAGGGGAAGGATACGGGAAAACAACAGGGAGATATGACCATGTGTTTGACACATGGGGATATAGTGGGAGTGGTGTTTCTATTATTTCTCTCTTTCTTCCGATACCATTTTTGAGGATAAAAATGGAACTAAGGGGAGGGAAATGTCACATGGAGCATCACCATTAGTATGAGCTAGAGGTGAGAACCCCCTCTTACACTTGTTAAGTATGATACTCACCTGAGTGCCAAGTGGCACCCATATGAGATAGTTTGAGAATTGTCTTTATGGGTAATGAGAGAGAGATATACTAGTAAGAACACCATGTGGCTAGGTGGTACGTGAGAGGAGACTCCGTGTGAATTTCCGATATGGAGATGCATGCAGGACCGATCTCAAAATGAGGGGCTTCATCAGGACAATATAGCAACAAGTAATGAGAACTTTGTGAAGAGAGAATTCCCTGCTCTAACTTCTGATAACTGATACCATTGTTTTGAAACACATGTGCATAAAGAACCTTCCTCACTCTCAAGACTCTATCAACGACTATGTACATGTAACGAAAACGGGTGAGAGAAGGTTTTTGGAAATCTAAGGAGGAATGAGCACGAAAAATATTTAGGACTTTTGATCGGCTAGTGACTGACAAACTTCACTATGAATTTGGCTTTATCTACGATGGCTCCTACCCAAGGAAACACCACCCCTCCCCCCCCCCATCTCCCCCCTCCCTCCCCCCCCCCCCCCCCATCTCCCCCCTCCCCCCCCCCCCCCCATGTCTTCCATGAGTAGATCTAAGCTTTGTAATGCACAAGGTGTCCATTTGATTTTGGGATACATATCCCTGACGATCAACCATACACCCCATGGACACACAGACCCATTATCAGCCACAACTTGCATCATATTTTCACTCCCCACATTCTCAATGGCTTTTAAGTTTTTGCATATGGGAAAATATGAATTGGTCGATAACCACAGTGCCATGTGCATGTGCAAGTATGATACGTAAGAACATTGTGCCCTTGCATGAACAAACAAGATGTTGTAAACATTCTTCTTCCTCATGTCCGACCAACCATCACATAGAATAGAGCAGCCATACTTCTCCCATGATCCTCATAATAACAACATCTCTATCTCAACTAATGTTTTTTGTTTGGAGAGCTCAGAGGTATGTAAGACTTGTCCTCATGGACCCTCCCAAGTATACGCAATCCTACTCACAGCTTTCATGGCCCTCTTCCATGCACGTGTATTCAGCACATTGAATGGGATACCAGTCCTCACATTATCTTTCACAAATATATTACTCTTTGGAATCTTGGGCTTAGGATCCACAGAGATGCTCATTGAGCTAATGTTCTCAATGTGTGGCCTTTTGGATACGTTAGGGGTACAATCAACGACATCAATGGGATTGGTTTGTTCCTCATTGCTCTGTGTAAACTCTCATGCAATATTTGCATTGCCATGTATTCTTGCCAACCTCTTTCACATGGCTTTGAATAACATTAGGAGCTCTTCCCATGATGATAAAGCTCAAGAATCAAGGATAAAAATGGAAAAGGGTAGGCTGAAGTTTGAACCATCACTCTCTCTCTCTCTCTCTCTCTCTCTCTCTCTCTCTCTCTCTCTCTCTCTCTCTCTCTCTCTCTCTCTCTCTCTCTCTCTCTCTCTCTCTCTCTCTCTCTCTCTCTCTCTCTCTCTCTCTCTCTCTCTCTATCTCTCTCTCTCTCTCTCTCTCTCTCTCTCTCTCTCTCTCTCTCTCTCTCTCTCTCTCTCTCTCTCTCTCTCTCTCTCTCTCTCTCTCTCTCACACACACACACACACACACACATACACACACCCACTCACACACACAGGCTCTAAGACGAAATCGATTCACTTCGAAGATTGATCCGAATGCAATCGGCGGCCCAAATACCTCGCAGAAGAAAAAAATCGAACGATTTTTTGAATAAAAATATCCCTTGCTACTTAAGTCGTGGGGCAAGTTTTATGATTTTTATTTAAAGAAAATCATGTGTGTGTGTGTGTAAGTGCAGGATGAAGATATGGTCAACAATGGAAAAGGCTCGTCTGAATCCGGCCTAGCCTAGTGCTCGGAGACCCTCAGTCTCTGCATATGAGCTAAGCTGTGCCTCCAAAATTAATCCATATAACTTGGCCATTGTGTGGCCAATCATGAATCCATATAACTTGGCCATTGTGTGGCCAATCATGATAGTCCTACAGGTCCTTGAGTCCAAAGTGTCGCCGGATTTGTGGATAGGCACGATAGTGTGCTGTGTCCATTCATGTCTGAAACCTTCCCCTATAGCCCGGTTGAAGACATGAGCAATCAATGGGGCTATAGTGGAGGCTACATAGATGAGATGCTTACTCTATAAACTGGTGTGGTCGGCTGCTCGTATGTGCTGTATCCTCTCCACCATCACTATAGTAAAGAAAGAGGAGTGTGTGGGTCAAGGCTCGGGTGGTTGTCGAGGCACATCATATAATCACGCTGTATAATCGCGCCAGGTCTGCGGGTCCTCATTGGGTGTAGTCAGACGAGGCTCGCGGAGAGTGCAGTGTGCACCATGCTATCACACTATCCATACTCATATAAAAATAGAAACAAAAAAATTAAACAAAAGTATAAAATTAAAATATGGATATAAAAATATATAAATATAAAAAAATGAATAATTAAGTACTAGAAATTAAAAAAACACATTTTTTAATAATCAAATTAAAATAGAAATAATAATATGAACTGAATATATATATTTGTTATCTGTGTTAAAATATAACATAAATGTCAATATGTGAATTAAAAAATAAATAAGTTATAAACATAAGAACATAAAATATGTAGAAAAAATCACACTTTTCAATGTTATACTTCTCTTTATTATATATAAATTTAGAAAAAGACATGACTGAACTTTGGGTTATCTGAACAGAATGGTGCTACAGCCACTAGTCCGTTGGCCTCACCTAGTTTATGTCATCCAAAAAGTGAAGTTTTCACCTGGTGAAAAGACAAACTCTCTCATGTGTGACTTGTATCAACTAGAAACACAATTAGAAAGAAAAGTAAGATGAAGTAAATCAAAGTAAAGGAGTGGATCTAAGATAGAAAGTGTCGATGGACTAGGGACTCTCTAGTCTCTATGAACAAACAAAGATACGAGGTCCCTAAGAAAGGATGATGAAGTATAACCCTCTATGTCAAAGGTATTTCAGCATTCGTTGATGTGGGATTTCCTCAATATCCTCCATTTTGAGAGGCCTTATGGAGAGTCATGCATGTCGTGTCAAGACGATGCAAATCCTCCTTTGTGATCACTGCCTTTGCTCGTCCTAGATAGTCATGGGCTCTAGAGCTCCCTTAGTCTGTTGTGCAGTCAATGAGAATACCTCTATTGTGGATGGTATCGAATAACTTATGACTAGTTGTGGTGACCTGCAGGAAATGATCAATTACATGCTTCTTGAGTCCTCCTCTCTGGTCGTACAAGGAGTCTTCATCTGTGTTTCCTTAGTTCAAGCAAAAATAAACCAAAACATGAGAGAGAGAGAGGGAGAGAGAAGAAAGACTTTTAACGTCTATTAGAGGCCAAAATCGGCCTATGAGACAAAACACATACATCAATATGATCCAATCCACTGTGATCCCAAAAAAAAAAAAAAGTGTGAGTACAAAACAGGGTATGAAGGAGTGGATAATAGCTTGCATCAAGGGTGTGGGTGCTATGGGTATGCACTCTATATGCTCAATAGGTGAGATATAAATCTGATATGCATAGGGAGGGGAGGCTCGGTGGTGTCATAACCCTCTAAATGCCTGGAGTGGGTGTAGGATATAATGCATCGGTGGGTAAGGCATCGTGGCAATCCTCAAAATGCTCTGCACTTCGAGATCTCACGTCTCCGTATCTCCATGTCATGGCGTGCGTGAATCGCCTGAATTTGTCTATGGTGGGGACGAGCCCTCCGAAGTGGGGGGTCTTGGTCGTCGACGCTGTCGTCTAAGCTCTTTTGCTCTCTGTAATGTGACACCTCGCATCGAACTGGGTCCTCGGGCGGCTGTGGGCTGAAAAAATCTGGAATATAAGTCTAGGGGGTCAGGTGTATCTCCGTCTGCTGCCGGAGAAGTGATGCACGGCGGCGTTGGAGCTCTACTCGGAAACGACCTAGAGGGCGTTGGTCCTCTATCTCCAATAAAGACCTGAGGTCTCTGATGTCCTCATATACCTGACATCTGCATGTGTAGTGCTCCTCATCCTCCACCTCCTCTCGGCATATCCTGCATAATCTCTTGTCCTCGGAGGTATGTGTCGCACGCCCAACCTCAATCTCAAGCTGGTGTGATGATACTCTGAGCTGCCCAATGGACACTCCCTCTACTTGTGCCATGTATGTATCCATGTATTGTGGTCTCTGAATGAAACCATCTCAAGCTGGTGTGATGATATTGTGCGCTGCCCAATGGCCACTCTCTCTACTGGTGCCATGTATGTATCCATGTATTGTGGTCTCTGAATGAAACCATCTTCTCTCACAATCACGAAGTGCTCTCTGTAGTGTTGCCTCTTTGTGGGAAGAGGCTCCCGTGGTGCTATCCATGTCTCCCTGACGTGTATGTGTAGTAGGTCCTAACGGATGATTCTGTTCCTCTTCGAATGAGAGAGGGTAATGTAAGGGGAAGAGAGGTCACACTAAAAAGGAGGGAGATCTATAATGCTCATGCCATGGTCCGCTAACCATCGGTAGGTTTGTGCATACCATCCTCTCTCATGCCCCATCTCTGCCAAATGTCTAGAGGTCTCAAATGGAAGCCTGGTGAGTCTGCTAGTGGGGAGCTCTCTGACTCCGAGAATAAAGGTCACCAGCTACAAGAGGGCCTCCACTAGCATCGGTGGTGTGCCAAGCTCAGCTCGTATAATGTCATGTGGAACGGAGGGCTTGCTACGGAGCATGCGTGAGATGATGGCGACCGGGGCCTCTCAATCCGCGTCCACATCGTCTCCATGATCCCTGGTGCCCGTTCTTCCGCTGCATACATCAATGTGGGTGTCACTAGAGTATCAAATAACCACCACTTATTTTGGGGCTCCTAAAAATGTGCTTGAAGGCAGCATCTCTCCAATCCTGCAAGTGCCGCATATCCTCACGTCAATCTTTCTCGCTGCCTATGCCATGGAGAATACCCCTCTGCTGCCCGAGAGGGTGATACCTAGGTAGACGTAGGAGTCCACTACCTTTATCTGTCCTCCAGCTTCGGTGGAGGAGCAATGGCGTACTGTCCTGGAAGTATGGAAGATCATGACCTTGGTCTTGCCAAGCTTCACTGTGAGTCCTCTCTCCATGCAGAAGGTATCGAGCGCCTGTAAATGTGACTCCAACCCCTCCTGTAACTTTGAAAGCAGAACAATGTCATCAGCATATAATAGGATGTGTGCTTGCGTACCTCCGAGGTCTCCTCCTAGCCCTCCTCCTCGCTGTATATACCCCGTGATCTCATCAATGTAGAGACCGAAGAGAGTGAGTGAGAGAGGGCAACCTTGTTTCACACCAATGGTGCTAACAAGGTTGTCTGATAGGCCACCGAGGCACTGCACCCTGCCTGTGACTCGTGCATACAAAGCATGGATGGCCCATAGCATGTCTTTAGAATTTGAAGCTTTTCAAGTTAATCCCATGACCCCTACCCCATGTCCACAGCCCATAGTACATGTGTGTGCATCATTTCCTTTCCCAAAACCTTAAACCATGGCTTGTTTGTCTTCCCAAAATTAAAAAAAAAACTCAAATTTTCAATTTGTAGTCTACCCTTCTCCACGAGCTTGAAGCTTGCAATCGTCTTCCTTGGGGGGGGGGGGGGGGGGGGGGGGGGGGGGGGGATTATCCCATATAGGGAGATGAGTGCAGAAAACGGCTATATAATGGAGAGTCTTCTCTTCATTTCTTCATCCAAGAGGACGGAGGAGGGAAATAGTGAGCGCGTCAGCTGCTATGCTCGCTTGCGCGCGCTCCGGGTCGCTTGTCGGCTTGTGCTGATTATGGGCTTTCCCGTGGGCTGGCTCCGTCGCGTTGTCGGTTGGCTCCGTCGCATTGTCAGCTGGCTCCGATACCAATGCTATATTGTCCCGATGAAACCCCTCATTTTGGGACCCGTCCAACACGCATCTCCATATCTGAAATTCACATGGAGACTCCTCTCACGTACCGCCCAGCCGCGTGGTGTTCTTACTAGTATCTCTCTCTCTCTCATTACATATAAAGGGCAATTCTCAAACTATCTCATATGGGTGCCACTTGGCAATCATGCGAGTATCATACTTAACAAGTGTAAGAGGGGGTTCTCACCTCTAACTCATACTAATGGTGATACTCCATGTGACACTCGTCATGGAAGAGGATGATCTTTGGGTGAAGGGAGAGATATTGGTAGCTCCTATCCAACCTGTATACACTATGGTCCGCATTACAGATATGGAGGGTAGCACTCTTGGCTTTGTATACGAGTACATCAACTGTACATACAAGATTGCTGCCAACAAGTCAATGCCCAGGACAACTACAAAGCATCCACATGATTGGGAGGAGTTATCAGCCTAATCTTCTAGCGGAGATGATCTTGGCCTAGAGGTTGCAATGATTGCAGCTCAATTTGGACATTCAGAGTCAGATAGTACATCACGATGGGCTAATACATATGATGAGGAGTTCATAGGAGTCCATAGATGATGACTCCATGGATGACATTGGGGAGTCATGATTCATTTTAGATTATAGTGTTGACAGTTTTCAGTGACTCATTGATACTATAGTCTTCGATAGTGATCACTCTATGCTTTTTGGTATGGCATTGCTTCTTATTATATGGTTTTTGTGCCATCCGCTAGGGACATTCATGATTAATGTATATCTTTTACTTTTCATCATTCATGTAATGAAATGTCATTGGTCATTATCTCATTTATGGTGTAAATTGCAATTTGCAATGTGGATCTTAGGTTCATGATTTATCATTCATTTAATTTCTATGATGTATGGTTTGATGTATCATGTGTCACTAGTAACTACGATCGTGGCTCATCGATGTACTGATGTATGGGAAGGGGTTCTAGAGTAGGCATTTTATGTGTTTTTAGCACTAAAATGTTTACATGAGTTGAATAGGTATTGTGCATATCTCAAATATAAGAAAAAGAAAATTTCTCTCTTGATGAATAAAAACCTCTATTTTTATTTTTATTTTTATAAAAATCTCTGCTTTGTACTATGATTTATGGTAAGCAAGGCTGCCCACCAGCACTTTTTGGGCTTTACATTGATGAGATTTCTAACTATATACTATGAGCAGGCAAGGAGAGGAGCGACCTGGCAGGTACCTCAGTTCACATTCTATTATATGCTGATGATATTGTTTTGATTTCAGAATCACCCGAGGCGCTTCAACGCCATCCTGGAGGTTTGGATGATTTCTGTACACGTAGAGGATTGACTATGAACCTTGGCAAGATACCAAGGTCATGATTTTTCACACATCTAATGCAACGAGGAATGCAGCCATTTTCACCACACAAGGAGGGTAGGTCGAGGTGGTTACTTCATACATCTACCTGGGAGTCACTTTCACCAACCTACCAAGACCTTTCACCATGAGGCAGGCAGTTATTGACAGACTCACCCGAGGGTATGCAGCCCTGGCCATGCTAGAGCGGAGGTGCCTCCAAGCACACTTCTAAGAACCCCGCACGAAGGGGTGGCTTTTCGACACAGCAGTCACCCTCGCGTTCATGTATTCAGCGACAGTATGGGCACCAAGCTTGATGGTCGATCAGTGGGCACAGATTGAGAGGCCACAGGTATGTATGCTCTCACGCTTGTTCCATAGCAGGCAGACCATACCACATGACATTATCCGAGCAGAGCTCTCTGCACCACACATGGTCCTTGAGGCACTATTCGAGAAAGTGAGTTTCAATCATAGGGTGAGGAGTTACCACACGATAGACTCACTCGTAGAGCTTTTGAGGCAGCTATACAGTTATCTCAGAGTGGGCATGATAGAGCATGATACTCACATGTCACGACTTCGTTCACAACATATGGGCTCGATATGGAGAGTTTGCCACCTTTTGAGTAGGACTCAGACTCACCTTACTATCACCTCTCTTGCAGCGAGAGGAATATGGTACTAAGACAGGACTTATGGAGGCTCTACATCAGGAGAGTATGGAGATCACCCAGTTTAGAGGGGAGGATGTCATACTACAGAGACCAGTTTCTCATCATTATGTCTAATGGATTCATACAGAGACCACACTATATGGACATCTATATGCCACAAAGTTCACGAGTAGCTATTGGCCAACCGAGGGTCGCATCACACAAATTGGAGATCGAGAGTGGGAGACACAACGGGGTCCCCAAAGTAGAGTAGATCTCCAAACTATGTAGAGAGGAGGTGGAGACTGAGGAGCATTTCATATGTCGATGTAGAGCATACACTCATATTAGAGACAGATATGAGACTTTGTTCAGAGAACAGCCCACCCTATGAGAGATTATGGACTGCCGAGATCAGAGACAATTAGGAAGTTTCTTGATAGAGATTCAGAGGCATAGAGACGCACTCTTACCACTACCACACACAGCTACACAGATGGAGAGGAGACAGCTACAGCTCACTCATTTTTTCCAGAGGTCTAGAGCCCCCTCCCCACTTGATTCCCAACGAGGAGTGACATTGAGGTGAGTCGAGCTAGACAATGACCACGAGACACAACGCTCAGAGGAGTGAGGCTATACCATTGCAAGATAGAGGAGATTCAAGCCCGACATCGTGAGGTGACTGCGGAGCGAGTAGCCCTCATGAGAGCAGATCCTATAGCTTTAGTACAGGAAGCTCTAGAACCGGCTCCACCTATGTATCACATCCTCCACCCCTCCATTACCACTGGATGGAGCTAGTAGACAGAAGCATCTTCATGATTGTATTGCCCTCTGCATATAGACATGCATATACCCCCAAAGATACGGCCCCATCAACCTTAGTATTTTACCACACATGTTTGAGACTAGATTGTATTAGCTTTTTACGATCTTGTTTTAATTTTGTGACAGCCGGATGGCATCCGCATCATGTATCTTATGTTTTTGTCTCATAGGCCGACTTTGGCCTGTCATAGACGTAAAATCTCACTCTCTCTCTCTCTCTCTCTCTCTCTCTCTCTCTCTCTCTCTCTCTCTCTCTCTCTCTCTCTCTCTCTCTCTCTCTCTCTCTCTCTCTCTCTCTCTCTCCTCTCTCTCTCTCTCTCTCTCTCTCTCTCTCTCTCTCTCTCTCTCTCTCTCTCTCTCTCTCTCTCTCTCTCTCTCTCTCTCTCTCTCTCTCCCCCTCCCCCCCCTTCCCTCCTCCCTCCCTCCCCCTCCCTCCCCCCCTTCCGCCCCCCTCCCGCCCTCCCTCCCGTCCTCTCGCTCCCTCCCTCCCCCCCTCTCTCTCTCTCTTCCCCCCCCCCCCCCCCAAAAAAAAACCCCTCCCCAAGGTCAGAGAGATTCCCTACTCAAGCCCACATCAATAGACGAGAGAGGAGGGAGACAGATTCATCTCACTTACTTCTTTGTTCTTCGACGTGGAGCAGCCCTCCCCCCTTCAACTCACACACCAAGAGGGGTGATTCTTCAATAGGCTCAGACCTCTCGAGCTAGGAGACTATCCCGAGCTATAGGATATCGGGCTCCAAGACTTCACCGACACCAAATTGCAAAGATCAAGGTTCGTGGCCATCACGGCATGGAGGAGAGACGATTCTAGATGACAGTCGATCCCATTGCATTCATCAGGGCAGCCCTGACTCCACCTCCACCTATGTACCAGATCTTGTACCCACCCACTAGTACAGGATGGAGCTAGTTATTCGCTCAAATGCATTTGCATGCTTGTATTACCCTTATGCATATAGACTATCATAGATGAAGCACTCCATACACCCCCCCCCCCCCCCCCCCCAAAAAAAAAAGAAACTTTCATGGCATCTCCACATGCTTACTATAGAGATTTATATCAGATTTGACAGTTTTTTCAAAACTTTTATCTTTTCCCGATTGACAAAAGACACACCCATGTACATTGATTTGTCTCATAGACCGAGTTCGGCCTCCTAATAGACGTAAAAACCCTCTCCCTCTCCCTCTCCCTCTCCCCTTCCCTCCCCCCCTCCCTCCCCCACCCCCTCTCTCTCTCTCTCTCTCTCTCTCTCTCTCTCTCTCTCTCTCTCTCTCTCTCTCTCTCTCTCTCTCTCTCTCTCTCTCTCTCTCTCTCTCTCTCTCTCTCTCTCTCTCTCTCTCTCTCTCTCCCCCCCCCTTTTATACTCTGTTTTGTACTCACACTTTATATTCCTTTAGGGATCACAGTGGATTGGATCATACGGATGTATATGTTGTTTCATGGGCCGATTTTGGCAAAGTCTTTCTATCTTTCTCTCTCTCTCTGACACCGAAGAGGACAGCAGTAGTGAAGCTTTAGTTGTGCATAGACTATTGTTCATTATCTCCTTTCCCTTTCAGTGTTTCAACATAGTCTTTCCTATTCTTGCATGTCCTATTGCGAAACAAAGCTAATCACGTTCCCAGAGTCCATAATTGTTCTTGTATCACTTCTTACTCTATCTCTTGCTCATCCCATTGCTGTCTTTCTTTCTTTCTGTCTTTCTTCTCTCTCTCTCTCTCTCTCTCTCTCTCTCTCTCTCTCTCTCTCTCTCTCTCTCTCTCTCTCTCTCTCTCTCTCTCTCTCTCTCTCTCTCTCTCTCTCTCTCTCTCTCTCTCTCTCTCTCTCTCTCTCTCTCTCTCTCTCCCCCCCTCCCCCTCCCGCCCTCCCTCCCTCTCTCTCTCTCTCTCCTCTCTCTCTCTCTCTCTCTCTCTCTCTCTCTCTCTCTCTCTCTCTCTCTCTCTCTCTCTCTCTCTCTCTCTCTCTCTCTCTCTCTCTCTCTCTCTCTCTCTCTCTCTCTCTCTCTCTCTCTCTCTCTCTCTCTCTCTCTCTCCTCTCTCTCTCTCTCTCTCTCTCCTCTCTCTCTCTCTCTCCTCTCTCTCTCTCTCTCTCTCTCTCTCTCTCTCTCTCTCTCTCTCTCTCTCTCTCTCTCTCTCTCTCTCTCTCTCTCTCTCTCTCTCTCTCTCTCTCTCTCTCTCTCTCTCTCTCTCTCTCTCTCTCTCTCTCTCTCTCTCTCTCTCCCCCACCCCCTGCGCCTTGCCCGTCGAAGTCCTCTGCCGCCCATCGAAGCCCATCACCTGCCCTCTGCTCTGCCCACCCCCTGCGCCTTGCCCGTCGAAGCCCTCTGCCGCCCATCGAAGCCATTTGTCGCCTTGCTCGTCGAAGCCCTCTTCCACCTTGCTCGTCGGAACCCTTAGCCGTCAGCAGCCGCAGAGCCCTTGGCCTCGTCTTCGAAGCTCTTCCGCAGTCGCCCCGTCGAACCCCTCCTTTTGCCCCGTAGACCTAGATCCACTCATCGTCATATCTGAACCGTGCCGCCGCTCATTTCGTGCGCCGTCTCCTCTGACATCCCCCTTTTTAGGGTTTCGAGACTCTATTGAAGTATTGAAGTTCATATTTTGGAAATCTCAGAAATCATGGAAGTATTGAAGTAAAGTATTGACCTTGCTCTCTGAAGTGTGTCCCTGCCCCGGACTAATAACTGTTCCCTGAAGTGTGTCCCTGCCCCGGACTAATAACTGTTCCCTGAAGTGTGTCCCTGCCCCGGACTAATAACTGTTCCCTGAAGTGTGTCCCTGCCCCGGACTAATAACTGTTCCCTACAGTTATTAGCCACTCCCACCCTTGCTCCATCGCGCATCGGGCGCGCTCCCGTCTTCATCGCAAGTCTTTAGGCTCAGTACTCTGAGCATTCTTTCATCTTCGAATGCAATGAGCGCTACGGCTAAGAAGGACGATTTGACAAAAATGGAGGACAAACTGACCATAGCTATCAAAGAAAACAAGAAGATGGTGGACTCCACTATCACGGCCATCATCAGCCGCCTCTCAAAGCTCGAGAAGGAAGTAGAAACATATCATAAGGAGAGGGAAGCATGGCAAAAAGAGAAAGAAGAATGGACTAAGGAGAGGGCAAACATGAAAGAGGAATTGGAGCTCCTCAAAGCTTCAATGGTCTCTCTTACACCCGAAGAGGGAGAGATTAATATGAACAAGACAGAAGCTCTCAAAGAAGAACTCACCAAATCCTTGACCGAGAGCATGGAAAACAAATTAGAAGCTACCAAAGAAGGGTGGATCGACATAGTGAAGAAGAACATCAAAAAAGAAGCCAAAGAGAAAGCACAAAAGGAAGAAGCCCTCATCGTGCACACCGCTATTGAGGAAGAAAAGATGAGACATGCCCGCCGTCTCAATGTACGCATCACGGGCATTGAAGAAAAAGAAGGCTCTACCCCCGAGTCCGATGGGAAAACACTATGCAAGATACTCGGCTACAAAGAGGAGTCCCCCCCATTCATCAAGTCTTGGAGAACGGGACGAGACCCCACGAAGAAGAGAGCTCTCATTCTACACTTCCCTTCCGAAGATATAAGATCTACTTTCCTACGCAGGAGGGTGATTTTGAGAGCACTTGATGGCCCCCCCATCTACCTTGACGATGATCTCACACCCATGCAGGTAGCACACCGTCGTGCATGCATGCCGAGAGTACATCAAGCTCGCAAAGAAGGAAAGAAGGCCTCATACAGAGATGGTCGTGTCATCATTGATGGCAAGGCCATCCCATAGGGATTCGCGGCCTGTGAGACACTCGAGGAGATACACCTTGCAGTTTGGAACTGCAATGGAGATCTATGGACACACCCAGAGAGATTGGAAGAGGTGCGCAAAGACAAAGACATCATTATGCTCACAGAGACACATGAGAGCCCGAACCGGGGCCTACCTCGTGTCCACGGTTTTCAGTGGGAGTCCACATACAGAGAGTGTACACGTCAGCACACCACCCGAGGATCAGGAGGAGTAGCCATACTCTTTAGAGATGGACTTCAGAGCAGGATACAGATAGTCGCACGTGATTCACAGGCCAGATATCTTTGGATTCGACTCCAGCTCTCGCAGGAGCGGATCATCTTCATAGCATTATGCTACTTTGCTCCTTCTAGCTCGCGTTTCGCTATCATAGATCGAGAGGAGGACTCACCATACACTTGCTTGTCAGAAGAGATTACAGAGTACTCTGCATTAGGGGAAGTCTTCCTTATGGGAGACTTCAATGCCAGGACAGGCAATGATCAGTGTGAGATATTTGACCCAGAAGACCCGGAGATACTACATACCATAGAGGATGAGTCTACAGCTCGAGCTTCAGCTGACCCTACACACACTCACTATGGCACTCACCTACTCAGACTAGGCTCTCGACATAATCTCGTTATCTACAACGGGATGACTCAGTGGCCTACCTCAGGAGGATTGACATGCATACCACACTCAGTCACAGATGGCGGGGGAAGTACAGTAGATTACGTCATGGGGTCCAGAGAGGCCATCCACCTACTTACCTCATTCACCATCCCACCCATACCCATTGGGGCCGATCACACATACCTCGCACTCTCCCTGAAGGGAGACACCCCTACACGCATACCCGCAGCACGCATCCCACACACCACCATCCACTTCACACACGAGCTAGCTCACATATATGCGGCTCGAGTCGAGCAGGGTCTTCTCTTACTTCATCCTGACACTCCACTATCCCTACTCACCTCTCAGATAGCATCAGTTCTTCAGACATCAGCCATCAGCTCCTTCCCACACACCATCCATTCTCGTCACACACCTCCTCCCGGGACTATGCCACAACATCGTTGGTATGATGAGGATTGCAGAGATCTTTACCGCCGACTACGAGCTCAGCGAGCATTGGGAGAGATCACAGAGAGAGAGGCCAAGGGACAGATGAAGACTCTCACACGTCGAAAGAGGCGAGCCTTTGAGGAGGCACAGGAGCTTGAGCTATACCATCTCTTTATGAGTATGGACAGTGCTGCAGCATGGCGCAGCCTACGAGAGCTACGCCCAACCACACCTATTGGAGACCCACACACATGGCATGATTATGCTCAGAGGTTATATGAGGTACCTAGGCAGCCTCCCATTCCCCAGCCACTTGAGCCTCGCCCTACTAGTTCTTCTCTCTTCACAGCAAAGATGGTTGAGAGGGCCATACGACGACTTCGACATGGACGTTCGACAGACCACGCAGGATTGAAGAGCGAGCATCTCATATATGCAGCCTCCACTATAGCCCCGTTGATTGCACATGTCTTCAACCGGGCTATAGGAGAGGGCTTCCCAGAGGAGTGGACTAGGCACACCATTGTGCCTATCCACAAATCTGGCGACACCCTGGATCCAGGGAACTACAGGACCATCATGATTGGCCACACCATGGCCAAACTATACGGTGCCATACTTGAGGCAGAGCTCAGTTCATATGCAGAGACTGAGGGGCTACGAGCACGAGGCCAGGCAGGTTTTCGACGAGCTTTCTCTACTATTGATCACATCTTCATTCTGCGCTGCCTCATTGATGGGGCAAGGGTGCGGAAGAAGAGGCTATATTGCTGCTTTGTGGACTTCCGCAAAGCTTTTGATACAGTGCCGCGAGAGAGGCTCTTCCAACGCCTCCAGAGCTTGGGAGTACCATCAGGGATGATTTGGGCCATCTATGCACTCTATGAGCAGGTGACTGGGAGGGTACGGTGTCCAGGAGGTATGTCTGAGGCCATTGCTAGCACCATCGGTGTTAAGCAAGGCTGCCCACTCTCTCCCACTCTATTTGGTCTCTACATTGACGAGATTGAGGACTACATTCTCCGAGCTGGAGGAGAGGGTGCAGACCTCGCAGGTACACATGTCCACATTTTATTATATGCCGATGACATTGTCTTGATTTCAGAGTCACCCGAGGGATTACAGCGCCACCTTGAGGCCCTGGATGACTTTTGTACACAGAGGGGCTTGACAGTAAACCTTGGAAAGACCAAGGTCATGATCTTCCACACCTCCCCCATGGTGAGGAATGGAGCAGGATTCAGAGCTGGTGGTGGACAGATTGAGGTGGTCACTTCCTATGTCTATCTCGGAGTCACATTCACGAGCTTGCCTGGCCCCTTCAGCATGAGACAGGCAGCCACCGATAGACTCACACGTGGATATGCAGCTTTAGCCATGTTAGAACGGAGATGTCACCAAGCACACTTCCAGGAGCCCCGCACGAAGGGCTGGCTATTTGACACACTGGTCAGACCAGCTATGATGTATGCTGCGACGGTTTGGGCCCCAGGTCTCACAGTCACCCAGTGGAGTGCGATCGAGAGGCCACAGGTACGTATGATCTCGCGATTATTTCGTGGGAAACAGTCGGTGCCACATGACATCATCAGGGCAGAGCTAGCTGCACCACCCATGGCAGTAGAGGCACTATTCGAGACTATCTGCTTTATTCAGAGGATTAGGGACCTCCCTACAGATAGACTCACACACAGAGCTCTTGAGGCATCTATACAGATATCAGAGTTAGGATATGAGAGAGCTTGGTACACTCAGGTTAGAGTCTGGTTTGATAGTCATGGACTTGATATGGACAGATTGCCGCCTTTTCAGTATGACCCAGACTCACCTCACATCCACCTCTCTCGTCGTGAGAGGAATGTTGTGCTCAGACAGGATCTCTGGCAGCTCTACATTAGTCAGACATGGCACACACCACACATGGGATCGAGACTATCGCACTATCGAGACCAGTTCATAGACATACTAGCTGACGGTTTCATCCAGCGACCACGCTACATGGATACTCACATGCCTCATAGCTTGAGGGTAGCGATTGGCCAGCTGAGAGTCTCATCACACCGACTCGAGATTGAGACGGGCAGAGCCGCAGACATTCCCAGAGAGGAGCGGATATGCAGAGTATGCAGAGTAGAGATGGAGGATGAGGAGCACTTTGTATGCAGATGTAGCGCATATGATGGCATCAGAGGCAGATACGAGACTCTGTTTGCAGGGCAGCCCACCCTCCGAGAGATCATGGACTCTAGAGACCAGCGACAGTTCGGGCGATTCTTACTAGAGATACAGAGTCACAGAGATTCCCTACTCCAGCCTACTGTAGCACTCCATACAGGAGGGAGACAGAGTCAGCTCACTGACTTCTTTATTCCACGACGTGCTGCAGCCCTCCCCCCCTCAGCCCACATACCGAGCGGGGTGACTCTTCAGCAGGCTCAGATATCTCGAGCTAGGAGACGACCCCGTGCTATAGGATATCGGGCCCCGAGACTTCACCGACACCAGATTGCGGAGATCCAAGCTTGTGACCATCGCGCCATGGAGGAGAGACGATCCCAGATGATGGCCGATCCCGTTGCAGCCATCAGGGTGGCCCTGACTCCACCTCCACCTATGTATCACATATTACATCCCACCCACTAGCACAGGATGGAGCTAGTTAGTCGTTTTAGATGCATTCTCATGGTTGTTGTACTACCCTTTTGCATATAGACTATCATAGATATCGCACTCCATACACCCCCCACCACTTTCATGGGTATCCCCACATGCATACTACGGAGATCTATATCAGCTTAACCAGTTTCTTTTCAGCACTTTTATCTTTTCTGATTGACAGAAGATACACCCATGTACATCGATTTGTCTCATAGGCCGAGTTCGGCCTCCTAATAGACGTAAAAACACTTTCTTTCTTTCTTTCTCTCTCTCTCTCTCTCTCTCTCTCTCTCTCTCTCTCTCTCTCTCTCTCTCTCTCTCTCTCTCTCTCTCTCTCTCTCTCTCTCTCTCTCTCTCTCTCTCTCTCTCTCTCTCTCTCTCTCTCTCTCTCTCTCTCCCCCTCCTAACCCTAACCCACAACTCTAAACACCTAACCTTAAGCCTAATCCCAAACCCTAATCTAATTCCAGCTTCTCTGTCTCTCTCTAAACCCTAACCCTAAAAAGAAACCAACCCTAACCCTAAGCAAAAACCAACCCTAACCCTAAAAATTAAAACCCAACACGTCTCTATTGCCAAAGTGCCGAATCTAATCTCCGAAACTAGCCTTAACCCTAAGCCAAAAAACCCCCAAAACCCTAAATCTCTACCTTTATCCTAACCCTAACCCTAACCTGAGCCCTAACCCTAACCCTAATCTTCCCCTCCCCTCTCTCTCTCTCTCTCTCTCTCTCTCTCTCTCTCTCTCTCTCTCTCTCTCTCTCTCTCTCTCTCTCTCTCTCTCTCTCTCTCTCTCTCTCTCTCTCTCTCTCTCTCTCTCTCTCTCTCTCTCTCTCTCTCTCTCTCTCTCTCTTTTCATGGCTCCCAAGTTGGAGGAAAAACTGGCTACTTTAGAGCATACCCTTTGAGAGTTGATAGGGAAACATAAGAAAGAAGGGGATTTTGGACTTAACGGGGTTACCCACAGAGTCGTAGCCCTTAAAGCCAAGGTAGCAGCCTTGAAGAAGGAGAACCAGTCGCTTCGGGAAGAGCTTCTTGCTATTCGCAAGGAGATTCACGAGATGAGGAATAGCACACTGGACAACCTGATATGAGGACAAAATTGGACAGCATGCATGAGGAGGAGATCGAGCCACAACTAGAGGACACCCGAGCGACTATCAAGGAAGAGTGCATAGAGGTGGTTTAGAGCCAACTTGAGACCAAAAAAGATGGATGTGTCGAAGTTGTAAAAAAAAAAACCTTCGATGGGAGGTGAAGAACAACCAGCACGAGGAGATCCACATAGTACAACCACCATTGAGGAGGAGCAAATGCGATAGGCTCGCAAGCTCAATGTCCATGTCTCTGGCCTCAAAGAGAGAGACGGATCACTAGAGCAAGACGAGTGTCGCTTGTGCACCCTACTTGGATACCGTGCAGACGAGCCTCTCCCTTTCACTAGAGCCTGGAGAGCAGGACACGACACCACATGGAGCATAGCACTTATCCTTCGGTTCTCGAATGAGACCAGGAGGAGAGATTTCCTTAGACGACGGGCGGTACTAGGCACTACACCAGGCACCTCGATCTATTTGGATGACGACCTCACACAAGTGCATGTAGAGCACAGACATGCATGCATGCAATGTGTACTCCGGGCTTGACGGGAGGGACATCGTGCCCTATACACAGACGATCGCGTCATCATTGATAGACGATCCGTTGACTAGGGATTCGCGGCCTATGAGACAGCACAGAAAGAGGTGCACATTGTAGTCTGGAACTACAATGGATCTTTTTGGACACATCTAGGGCTCCTTGAGGAGGTGATGGAGGGAAGGGACATGATCTTCTTGATAGAGATACATGAGAGCCCGGGGAGGAGCCTACCAAGGATTGAGGGCTATAGGTGGGAGTCGCTTCACCGCCGATAGATGCGATAGCACACTACACGAGGATCAAGAGGAGGATCAAGAGGAGTAGTCGTGCTCTATAGACAGTCTCTACGACACATGGTACAAGTGATAGCTGGAGACCATAGGCACGTTTCATGTGGATACGCCTCGAGCTAGCAAAGAAGAGAACAACGTACTTCGCCGTCTGCTATATTGCACCCATCGGCTCGCACTTTGAACATACCCCCGAGAAGCCCTCAGAAGAGGAGGGACCATACACTCTATCCTTAGTGACACCATTACGAAGTACACTAGGATGGATTAAGTCTTCCTTGTAGGAGACTTCAACACACGCACTCAGAGCCCCTAGTGTCATATCTATGACTTTGACGACCTTGAGATGCTCCGCACTATGGAGGACGTATCTACACTCAGAGCCTCTGCCAAGACCGCCACACTCACCTCTGACAGACGACACCTACTCCAAATGGGAGAAGCACTCCGTCTCATTATCTATAATGGGATGGGGACCTGGCCCACCTGGAGTGGCCTCACCTGCATCCGACCCACGACACCGGAGGGAGGCAGTGTGGTAGACTATGTTGTGGGGCCCCTGGAGGTGACACATCTCATCACCTCATTCACCATCGCACCCATGCCGATTGGAGTTGATCACACATACCTTGGCCTATCCATACTTGGCTCACCATGCATACCCCACCCCACCGCCATACCACCATTCACTTTAGACATGAGCTAGCACACATCTATAGCTCACATGTTCGAGAGGGCATCTACTCCCTTGATCCCTCCGCCCCGTTGGACATCCTCACCACCCACTTCTCCTCGGTCCTCCATTCATCCGCTACCCTCAACTTCCCATACACCACCCAGAGCATCGCACATTTGACATGGCTGGAGCATACACCCGAGAATAGATGGTACGATGAGTCTAGACAGTTATACCGACACCTCAGAGCACAGAGTATCTTGGGATCCATTACGGAGAGGGAGGCAGGACGACAGATGCGAGCTCTCACATGTCGGAAGAGGCAAGCTTTCGAGGAGCGACACGAGGAAGAGTTGTTTGACCTACTCATGAGTAGGGACACTGCCACCGCATGGAGGGCCCTACGTGAGACACACCCACCTACACCCGTAGCAGATCCTCAGACTTGGCACATCCACGCTCAGAGGTTATATGATATCCTAGGATAGCCCCCATTGCCGATTCCCCCTGCACCACGTCTAGTGATATCCACCCGATTCACGGCAAGCATGGTATGATAGCCATCCATAAGGTGCAACATGGCCGCTCCGCAGACCACACGGGACTACAAGGCAAGCACTTTATATATGCAGTCGATGTAGTTTCCCACCTTATCGCCCACCTCTTCAACCGTGCTTTGGTTGAGGGGTTACCTCACTTGTGGACTATGCATACCATTGCACGTATCCACAAGTCTAGCGATATGATGGACCCGGGAACTACAAGACTATTATGTTAGGCCATGTCTTGGCCAAGATCTATAGGGAAGTACTAGAGACAGAGCTTAGTACAGATGCTGAGGCAGTTGGGATTAGAGCACCCAGCCACGCAGGCTTCCGTCGCACTTTCTCCACCATCGACCACATCTTCGTGCTTCGTTGCCTGATCGAGAGCGCAAAGGCGAGGAACCAGAGACTCTACTACTTCTTTGTGGATTTCCACAAAGCCTTAGACATGGCCCCCCGAGAGAGACTACTACGGAGAGTCCAGGAGTTCCAGCTACTATCAGATATGCTATGGGCCATCCATGCTTTGTATGCAGGAGTCACAGGCAGGGTACGATGTCCAGGCGGCCTATCAAATAGTCTTGTTAGCACCATTGGTGTGAAACAAGGTTTCCCCCTCTCACCCACTCTCTTCGGTCTCTACATCGACGAGATCACAGAGTATATATAGTGACAAGGAGGGCTAGGAGGAGACCTCAAAGATATGCCAGTACATATCCTACTATATGCTGATGACATTGTCTTGCTTCAGAGTCACAAAAGGGATTGTAGTCACATTTACACATGCTCGATACCCTCTGCATGAAGAGAGGACTCAGAGTGAACCTTGGCAAGACCAAGGTCATGATCTTCGACACCTCGAGGACAGTATGCCATCGAGCCTCTTTCACTGCAGCGGAAGGATAGATAGAGGTAGTGGACTCCTATGCATAGTTGGAGCGAGAGATTTTAATCTCAAGATTTAAATCGAGATTTAATCGTTTAAATCGTTCAGACCCTAAATAAAAATCGAGGCTTTTATCCACTCAAAGAGAAATTTATACTTTTCATAAAAACCTTAGATATACATAGATATTTGCATGAATAAAGATAATTACATTGTATCAAGATTCAAATGTAAAACATTCATCATGATTCATGAGTCATAACTTATAAGTATTAACTTTCAACTTTTAAGTACGCAAAGAAGTGATAGGAAACATGATCCATCAGTAAATACAATTGTAACTTGTAAATCTACACTTACAAACATCGCATAAACTTTAAAGAGACAACTTTCAAGGTCGAAGCATAATATGAAATCTAGAATCTGAATACATCACAAGTCATGAACAATAAAGTAATATGTCAAAAGTCAAGCTTGAAGAGTCGGAAGTCAAATCTCGAACTCTTCATCTACAATATCATCAATATCATCCTCCTCCTTAAATGAACTAGCCCATGAGGAGGTAGATGCACTATGACTATAGAAATCCATGACTCTCCATGTGTTAGCACGTGAATCATCATCATCACTACTATAAGATCCGGATCTCTCCTCCCAATCCTCTGGTACACTAGAATCTGGATGTGGACGGATGATGTGGCCTCCTCTTCTTCCACGTCCTCTCCCACCTCGACGAGAAGCCATTCCTAGGTCTCCGACTAGTAGATGGTGCATCAGGATCTGTTACAAAAAAATTAGGATTTAATATTAACTTGACATCATATATGTAAAAAAATCAAACATCAAAACTTAAAATTTAACTCTAGTATATTGTAATTTGTATTAATGTGTTTGCTTTTGGTCTTCTTCGTGTTTGTCACACAAACTGTTGAGACTCATGAAATAACATGGAAAAAATATCTCTCTTCGGCGGGGATTTGAGGGATATCTTTCATTTAAGCAATGTCAATGGAATCCACATTGACCTACAATTTACAAATTGAAATAACAAATCTAATGAGTTTAGGGCTTATTAGCTTAAGCCTTAAGGCTTAAGCTAACAATTATCATCTTGGAAGTTTCAACATAAATTACAATTACTTGAAGGGGTGTAATGTGGATTCCTTTGCTCTCCAACAACTTGAGATTACAAATTGAAATAACAAATCTAATGAGTTTAGGGCTTATTAGCTTAAGCCTTAAGGCTTAAGCTAACAATTATCATCTTGGAAGTTTCAACATAAATACAATTACTTGAAGGGGTGTAATGTGGATTCCTTTGCTCTCCAACAACTTGAGATTACAGTGTGTATACACTAGTTTCTCAAGTTGTTGTGGACTCAATCAGTTCCTTTTCTTTGTGTGAAACAATGCCCACGTACTCCAATTCCTTTCTACGGGGCCGGTACTTCAATCTTGTGATAAAACCTGCAGTGCTAATTTCCTCTATGAAGAGGAATTATGATTCATAAATTATAAGTATTCTTGAAGTTTAAATTTAGACTTTGATCATAAATTATAATCATGATTCATACTTTATAAGTTTCAAAAATAAACTTACTAGAAGAGTACCAACACCATATATTTCCCACCAACTGACAGGGGAAAGCTGGTTCTCTCTCAATCTCGCAACTGGCTGTCCAAAATACCTCTCCATGGATCGAAATTGCAGACCCTCTTTTTGCAATTGTAAATATAATGTTACATCCCCTTCGGTCCATCGTTCCACATACTCTATCGAGTTGTCCTCTAAAGCTATGTCTGTATCTTGAGCCTCTAATCTCCATAAAGGATGGATTATGTGAACAACTGCGTGGATTGGTTTCTGAAACCAATCCCATCTCTTATATAAATCATGACGCTTGCAAAATTCAATTTAAAATATAATTTTAAGTTTAAATAATAAATATATATAATAGTATTATGTAACAAACATTTTCAGATAAGTTAAAATATATAAATTTATAAGTTATAAATTATAATGACTTACTTTGTATCTGAAAGATCGGATACGTCTGCAATGCAACCTTGTATACGGCTAATATACTCGTATACAAGTCTTAGTGTGCTTCCCTCCATATCTGTGATACGAAGCACGGAATATAGTGACTGAAGGGAAGCAATAAGAACCTCTGCCTTCGACCAGAAGGCATCATCTCCCATGACAAGTGATAAAAATCGTAGAAAAAAAGGATCTCCATCTCTAGCTTCTGGTTTAGCTACCACTCCTCTGCTACAATTGTACGAAGAAGACCTTTCCTCACTCTCAATACTCTATCCACCACAATGAATATGTAACAAAATCGTGTAATCGATGGCTTTTGAAGCTCCTCTGCTACAATTGTACGAAGAAGACCTTTTCTCACTCTCAATACTCTATCCACCACAATGAATATGTACCACTCCTTTGCTACAATTGTACGAAGAAGACCTTTCCTCACTCTCAATACTCTATCCACCACAATGAATATGTAACAAAATCCTGTAATCGATGGCTTTTGAAGCTCCAAGTCAGTATGTGAACGAAATATGTTTTGAACTTTGGGTCTACTAGTCACAAACTTCACAATGCTTTGGTAAGGATAGTCTCAACCCATGGAAAGCTTCCTATATCTTCCATCAAGAGGTCTAAGCTATGACTCGCACAAGAGGTCCACATGATTCTAGGGAATGCTTCTTCTAGCATATGACCCATTGCCACACAATTGGATCCATTGTCTGTAACCACTTTAATGACATTACGTTGGCCTACATCCTCAATGGCTTTTCTTATTCACCTGTGAAAACAGTTTCAGATGCATAGGTGTATGTGCTTGAATGGCACGTAAAAACATAGTTCCCTTGTAAGAGTAAACCATGCTGTTATACACATTCCTCTTGTGCATATCTGACCATCCATCACATAGAACGGAACACCCATATTCCTCCCATGTACTACGCAATGATAACATCTCAGTTTCTACAGCAAGCTTTTGTTTAGTAAGCTCAGTTTTTATTTTTTTCCATAAAGTACCCTCCTTTCTGTCAACCTAAGTCACCCTCCATGGTTAAGCAATATATGAAAGGCCATGGGACATGGGAAATTGGAAGACACAAGAGGATACATACAAGCATGAAGGCTCACAATTCAAATGCAATTGATACGTCTCCCTCTTATTCTTGTTACATATGAGCTCTCTTCCATTTCCCTCCCTCTCTCCTCGGTCCCTCATCTCCTCTCTCTCTCTCTATGCTTAGGTATATGAACTGTAAGGCCAAAAACAATCGTCGAACACGACTTAAATTGCTTTGAGATTTAAAAGGTTTTTATTTTTGGCAAAAAATCGCGATTTGGTCGCACTATGTTCCTAGGTATGGGACCACTACTAGAGGGTGCCCATACTCGTGGAATCGGAGTAGCGCTAGCATCTGGGGATGCACTTCTAGAGCTCACACTTTCAGTGCGAGCCCTTTTTGAAGGTCCCATAGAAGACTCTCCAATATTGTGATGCATCTCAGAAGTTTGAAGAGAGTCTTCACTCACGTGGATATTTCCAACACCTTGAGATAATTGCAACTTGGGAGTCAAGTCCTCTATGATTTGTTGAGGCACAGAGTGACATTTTCCAATGCCACCACCTCGCAAACCAAGAAGATGTGCCTTGATCTGAGATGCACTACCGGTGTATAGACCCTTGCAATACTTGCATTCCCATGTATTAGGCCCAGTGACCTTGATATGGGATCGGATATCTGCAGGAGTACGACCCATAGTGTCCATTATTTGTCTTCTAATCACTATCGATGGAAAGAAGGATTTTGAAAGGCTAAAGCTCAAGTGACAAGGATAGTGGCAACTTGCAAGTGCTAAGTGGAAACTTGAAAGATGAAAGGTTGATCATTGATCAAGACTCAAGTGCAATGCTAAGGGTAACCTTCCAAGGCTGAAGTTCTCTCTCTCTCTCTCTCTCTCTCTCTCTCTCTCTCTCTCTCTCTCTCTCTCTCTCTCTCTCTCTCTCTCTCTCTCTCTCTCTCTCTCTCTCTCTCTGTGTCTCTCTCTCTCTCTCTCTCTCTTTCTGGATTCAGGAGCGCAGCAAAGGGAGCGAAGTTGCGAACGCATGCAGCAATCTCTTCAAAAAAACCGTCGAACAGTTTTACTTCATACACTAGGTTACATAAAAAAAAAAAAATCATTAAATATGCGAAAAAATCGTGCAGGACGATTTAAATCGTTAAACGATTTAAATGTTTTTTTTTTGGCGAAAAAATCGCGGTTGGGGTGTACTATGCTCCGATGTCTACTTAGGTGTCACCTTCTCGAGAAGCACATGTGTGGTCACCGAGATAAACCTGACCCTCTAGACTCGTGTTACAAATTTTTTCACACCCACATCCGCCCAGGAGCCCAACTCGACATGGGTTATCACATTACAGAGAGCAGAGGAGCTTAGATGACAACACTGACAACCTAGACCCCCATTCCGGAGAGCCCCTCTCCACCAGAGAGAGATTCAAGTGATTCATGCACGCCATGACATGGAGATATGGAGACATCAGCAACGAGCCCCTACCGATTTCGACGTGCAAAGCATTTTGAGGCTCGCCACGATGCCTTACCCACCGATGCATTATATCCTACATCCACTTCAGGCATCTAGAGGGCTATGACTCCACACACACACCCCCCCCCCCCCCCATGCATATCATATTTGTATCTCAGCTGCTGAGCATATAGAGTGCATACCCATAGCATCCCACACCCTCGAGTCTTGACACCAGCTATTATCCACCCCTTTTATACTTTGTTTTGTATGCACATTTTATTTTCCTTTTGGGATCATAGTGGATTGGATCATGCTGATGTATATGTTTTGTCTCATAGGCCGATTTTGGCCTCTAATAGACATTAAAAAGTCTCTCTCTCTCTCTCTCTCTCTCTCTCTCTCTCTCTCTCTCTCTCTCTCTCTCTCTCTCTCTCTCTCTCTCTCTCTCTCTCTCTCTCTCTCTCTCTCTCTCTCTCTCTCTCTCTCTCTCTCTCTCTGGTCTTCTGCAAAGCCTTTGACACAGTTCCCAAGGAGTGGCTCTTCATACGCCTACTCGATCGAGGATCCACATGAGATGATATGGGGATCTACGCTTTATATGAGAGAGTATCAGGTAGAGTCAGATACCCAAGGGGCCTATCTGATTCACTTGCTAGCACCATGAGAGTGAAGCAAGGATGCCCTCTCTCACCCACCCTCTTTGGTCTATACATTGACGAGATAGTGGACTTCATACGGCAGTAGGGAGGGGCAGCTCCACTTCACTTGTCCACTGCTATTGGCCACTACTACAATAGGCTACATGCTGAGTCACTCTCACTAGCAGAGCTACATCTCAATTCACCAGCACCACAAGGTTACTTTCACAACTCACAAGACCATAAGCTACTATCAAATCAAAAGAAATCACACAAAAGAAGGTACACCATCAGTCATACACCGCAATAGTATAACCAAGAAAATAACAACCAAACTCATAGCAGCAAATTACTCGGTCAGCACACAACTAGGACGAAAAGGAATACTTCAGCATACACATCACAGTCAACAAACAAGCCCAAAAGTTATACACACAAATAATCAAGAATGCTACAGTGACTTGCCACAACTTGCCCACTATAAGTACAAGTAGTGGTCTAGCACACAACAGACTTAGCTTCACTCTCCACAATGACTAGCCATTGACTCACGAATACAACAAGAATACAATAAGTAGAGACCCACTTATGCTCACAGTAGGTGCCTACAGCATAAGGACTCCTACGCACATGTATATATACATGCCAATGAGTGCCAAGCTGCAGGTTATATAGATGTTGGATGGCCACATGAGTGCCTCTTCACACATAGGAGTAGTCCATTTAATGAGGGCAAAAGTAACATTGACAATGGGCTGCATACCACAAAATTACCTGTGAGGGCCCCCCCTTGGGCGGCCGCCCATAGAGGACACTACAAACTTGATCTGAGGCCTAGCCACACAGCCCTTTGGGACACCTACTGCATTGAGTGAGGCCTAAACTAGGCGCATACCACCATGAGGCCAAGCTCGGTGAGTACCATCATGATGCCCAAGTTGGGCTAGTGCATATGTGTATCAAGTCTTGAATCGGGCAAACCCCCTTTGATGCTATGCCAATCATGGGTGAGTGCTCTCGGGCCCTACACTTGGCGACTGAGCAAATCCCCCATCAGAAGGAGCTCCACCCCTAAGCAAGTCCCCCATCAGGGCGAGTTCCCCATTAGGAAGAGCACCACCCCTAGGCAAGTTCCTCATAGGAAGAGCATAAAATGTTGACGAGTTTCTCTTTTCTTATGCTCGGGTGACAAACCTGAGCAGTGACTTCATGTGCTCTTGGTCTTTAATTTGGGAAACCATTCTTTGGTGCCCGGTGAGTTTGCTTCGCTATCAAACTCCATGGGTGACCCTCATTCTTATGCTCATCTCACCTTGCACCTAGGCAGCTCTCCATCATGAGGTTTGGGCGAGTGCACCTTCGTTTGGCCCAAGTTCTCTTCTGACCCTTGGGCGACTTCTCCCCTTGGTTGCATCCCCTTGGGCAAATTCATTTATTACAAGCCCTCAACTTGGGCGACCTTCCTACTTCTTTCAACCACCTTGGGTGTGACTCTTTGTTTCCACCAAGACGACTTCTTCGATACCTCTGGTTGGGCAACTACACTTTAGCTTTCCTTGTGAAACCCTTTAAATGCCCCTTGGAGGGGCACCGAGCGGACTTCCAAGTCCTTGCATACTTGCAATGCTACAATAATTTTTCAATAAATTTCTATATGTCATGTCTTAATTTGCATAGTTTAACACAATAGGCTTTCTTTAGATTAATCCTTTATGGTACAAAGTGGTGAGTCGATGTAGTGGAGTACACTCGTAACTCAATAATACAATCGTGAACTGATGGACATGGTAGGGAGGCTATTGCAAGTGAGATAGGCCCAATAT
This sequence comes from Ceratopteris richardii, assembly GCA_020310875.1. Taxonomy (NCBI): domain Eukaryota; kingdom Viridiplantae; phylum Streptophyta; class Polypodiopsida; order Polypodiales; family Pteridaceae; genus Ceratopteris; species Ceratopteris richardii. The sequence goes on from CM035439.1 coordinate 95,972,601, forward strand.
AAATTCCACTGACTATGCCACACCTTGAACCAAATAAGATAGATGAATTATTACAAGAAATAGACAAGAGAAAAGAGATTGTAAATGGGTAGCAAGAGGATACTCTTAAATTAATAACTACTTGATGAAAGAATAACTGTACAATGTGTGTAATATACAAAATCTGCATATACAACTGAATATAGAAGCATTCTAGGTACAAATGTAAGAGAGATGTGTGCCCAAGAGTTGTAAGAATATGGGTATGCTAGAATAGAAGAAAATCGGATTGTTTGTGAGAGAAATAGCCTATGTGGTGGAATTAGGGCAAAAATCTACAAGCCTAACAGAATTTAGAGTTTCTCCTCTTTAAGTTATTGGTAATAAAACCTACAAGACTTCTCCTCTTAAAGTGATACATAATAAAACTTGGTTCAACAGCAAGTCTTAAGAAAAACTGAAAACATGCAACCATTTACAATATTCAGCACGCACACACTTGGATGATGTGTGAAGAAGAAGAGAGCAGCAGAAAATCACCAAAAGATCAGCAAAGGAACTCCAACAGCTCCTAATGCAGCACCTTGACCTAGAAAGACTTGAGGATGCTCAAGTGTTCATAAATTGATGATCAAATGAGTGCCCGATGGTCCTACTTATAGGTTATAAGTCCCATGAATCAGCTTTAGTGAAAACGCTTGACGAAAAGCAAAAAAAGCTCACTATCGCTGGTTCCATGAGTTTTTTATAAAAAACCTAGCTTTTGGATGAATAAACACAAAATGGTATATTTGCTTTTTGAAAAGCAGAAATCAGCAAATCAGGGTTTGCTTTTTGAAGGCCTTTTATGACATATTTGGCCAAGAGCTATATAGCAATAGATAACTCTTGATTAGGACTAATCAGCCACTTCTAGCAAAGAAGCTCTACTACCGAGAGCTTTTTGTACGGATATTGGATGAGGGATTTATACTTACTCCACATTACATGAGGATTTATCTTCATCATCGTCTCGGAGTAGCCATGAGACAACTCCGAGTATCATCACACTAGTTAGATATCAAGCATGGGCGAGCCGGGGGATACTCAGAGAGAAGCACGCATGTTCCAAGTGGCATTGAAGTGTAACTTGCTCCCTCTCCCTTTCCCTTTTTCCACATGGAATTACTCATAGTACACCTCTCCTTCCCGTGCACTTTCTCACTCTTCCGCTAAGGTGTCCCTCATACAATCTCTATGAAGTCATGTACATTAATCCTAGCCCTTCATGAATGTAGACACATTGTTCTCTCCATTCTCTTCTCCTCCTTATCCTAGTGGAATAGAACCTCAAAAATGATTCTTCCCAAAGGAATTATAATGGAAGGGCAAGGAAATGCCCATGATAGCTTGGAGATGTCGATTTCAACAATCAAGCCTCCCTCTCTTTTCTAAGAGGTTGCACAAGAATTAGTTGGACACCACTCTCCATACTCCCCATTTTGCAATAGAGACACTTTGCCTATGCACATAACATCCTTGAATTTCTTGTATAAGATCGTGTGATAGGTGGGGCTCTGTAAGGGTGCATGGTTGGGAGTTGGAGCTCCCTATGGGTTGGTGCCTACTGCCCACTCCTCAAGGACCATTGTTGCATCCTTCTTGTGGGCATCCCTCTCTCCTATAATCGTGTAATTCTATGCACGAAACGAGGTTGGTTATATATCTTTCTCTTGTCATACTCTTGTTTTGTTGTGCTCTTTCTCTTGTTTTGTTGTGCTCGTCTTGGTGTGCTCTGGTTCATGTCTTGGTGTGCTTTGGATTGCTACCTTAATAACGTGTGCTTTGGATTGCTACCTTAATAACGTGTGCTTTGGACTTATACCTTAATATGTGTGCGTCGTCGGTTGACTCTCTTTAAAATCTCCTTCTATTGTAACTCGTTGACAGTAATATTGTTGTTGCATGCTTGTATGTAATACCATCAATGAATACTTGTGTAAAGAGTAGTAGCATTGCTTCCTTTTGTGAATACAATCTTGACAGGAGTAGTGATTGTTGTGATTACTCTATGAACGGAACCTCATTGTCCTTGAAGTGTCCCCACCACATGCAACACATACGATCAATTTATTTATCACCAAGAATAGCTCTTGCATGTTTGTGGATATACACAAACAATAAGGGCACTTAGTCCGTTCAGTATGTCCAGCTCAGAAGACATAGATATTGTGGATGTGTTGTGAGAATGCTATGTCCGGACAAAATATCTTCATTGATACATATTGGGTAACCTAGGTCATGGGAGGAGAGGTAGTCGGTCGAATTGAACACACGTTACTGATTAGCTTCAGGGGGGACATTCACCTTTGGACATTCTTGCCACAGTGTAAAGGGTCTTGCATGTTGTGGGGAGCGTTTCAAAAGTTCAAACCAGAGTCTCGTCTTTTGGTCTTAGGCTGTTCTTTCTCAGTTCTTGTTCTTAGCGAACCTTCGGGCTCTGTTTATCCCTAGTAGGTTCTAGGGGTCCTACCCCTGCTTGTGTGGGATTCAAGATGTCCCGTGGGTACAATGCCCTTTGCACTTTCAATTAATTCAAGCTTAGGACGATGTAGACATAAGATTGAATTCGTCTTTAAGAAAAAGAAAAAGGGGGGGGGGGGGGGGGGGGGGGGTGGTTATATAGTGAAGTGGTAAAAGAGTGATTCATTATATATATAGTAATTTGCATAGTTGACGGGTCTTCTTAACAGAATATAAACCAAATTGATTGAAAAAAATCTTAATTTTATAAAAGTAAACATATATTTCTCTATTATTTTTTGGTGCTGAAGTAAAAGCCAATTTATCTAGTTACTTGTACATAAGTAAAGCGACAAAAGAATGAAACAGATCATATACCTAAGTATAGTTATATAAAAATACTTGTATTTATCTATCACTCTCCCAAAAAAAATGATGATAAATATCTAAACCCTTTGTCCCGCCCAATGAATATGAATTGAATCTATTCAACTAAATGTTTTAACAAATGTTTTAACAATTGAATTAACTGAGAATCGATTCGTAAGTAACAATAAAACACGTTTTGTTCCAGATCCCAAATGTACGAGATTATCACGGTTCTAGATTTTACAACTGATATATATCATTATGTATACGGGGAGAGAGAGAGAGAGAGAGAGAGAGAGAGAGAGAGAGAGGGGAATTACTCATCCGGGTTCAAGTGGTGATGACACGTTATATATGAAACCAGGTGTGGGAGCATTATGAAGCTGGTAATGTTGCTGACATAGTGGATAAGAGCTTGGGTAATGCTTTCAGCATTGACAAGGTCGTTCGTGTCGTACACATCGCACTGTTGTGCATTCAAGAAGATCCAAAACAGAGACCTCCAGTTTTCAGGATTACCATATGGCTCTCTGGGACATCAGACATTCTTGAAAAACCAATAAAACCGACCTTTCTCAACTATTCTGCCCCCGCCTCATCCAACAGCGGACAGATTGCCTCGATCTCCACATCGTCAGCCAATGTGTCGTATGGTGCAGAAAAATCCGCCTCTTCAGGAGGGGTATTAAAAGAATCTGAAATAGACTCTCTTCTGAAGTTCATCCCAACTAGCTTGTAATCATAGAATGTGTATATGAATGCTGCTTCATAACTGTGATCATAGATATTATTTTCAGCTTCCCAGTTTCGTATCGTGAATGCTGTGTGTTGATCCAAAATACCTTGTTTCCTATTCTTGACTATTTGTCATTCGTATCATGCTCTATATGAAGAAAAATTATTAGTTGTGATTCTCATCAGAACGTCTCTCCATCACATTACACGCATTCGGACATGTATCCGCACAGTCACATGCCTGCATGTATGCATGCCTGCTTATACACACACATACATTCATATTTCCTTCTATCAATATATGGAAGTGACTTCATGTTAGTAGAAATGAACGTCGTTATATGTGTGGCATGAGGTGTGACTATAAGCACATAGAGAGGC